>CM075811.1:24941205-25055904 GCA_037975025.1 Excoecaria agallocha | reverse complement strand
TTCAAAGCAAGAGGAAATCACTTTTCAAGAGGGAGAATTGAAATCTGAACTAAAACCTCTTCCTTCTCATTTAAAGTATGTATTTTTGGAAAGAGAAGAAAAGCCAGTGATTATTTCTTCTTTGTTGACAGGTGCTGAAGAGGAGATGCTGCTCAAGGTGTTGAAAAAACACAAAGAAGCAATATGATGGGAGACAGCGGACTTGAAGGTTATTAATCCGAGTTACTGCACACACTGGATTCTTATGGAGGAGGATAGCAAACTGGTCGCTCAACCCCAAAGACGGCTCAATCCAGCTATGCAAGAGGTTGTGAAGAAAGAGGTACTTAAACTGCTTGATTCAGGTATAATTTATCCAATCTCTGATAGTAAATGGGTTAGCCCAGTGCAATGTGTCCTTAAGAAAGGGGGAATGACAGTAGTAAAAAATAAATTAGATGAACTAATCCCCACTCGGATGGTCACGGGTTGGAGGGTGTGTCTAGACTACAAGAGAATGAATCATGCCACCAGAAAAGATGATTTCCCATTGCCATTTATTGATCAGATGTTAGAAAGGTTAGCAGGTAATAGGTTCTATTGTTTTTTAAACGGGTATTCGGGATATGACATGGTATAGAGGATGATGGAATATGACATGGTATGAATGTGATGATGGCACAGTGGAAAAACTAAAATTTTATCATACATACCATACAATTCTATAGCAAGAAACGAAACATGCAATTTTAGGGTTGTAGAACTTACAACTTTTGATGCCTTTTAAATATTGAGTTTGGTGATGGCCAGCAACTAAGATGACTCTATTCACCTTAGATCTCAATCACCAATGCCAAGGAACAGTCTTTTACGCCACTCCCTCTATTCTCACACACACACTTGTACCGTCGGCTTAAAATCGAGATTGCTAGCTCTCTTTTAAGGTATTGTGTAATGGCTATAGTTTGAAGTTACAAAATTTGATTTTGTACTTCTCTTAGGTTGCTATTACTACCCAAGATCACAAGAGAATGAGGAACTATCCTTTCTCCTTGTGAAAATTGGCTAAAAGAATATTGTGAGAGAGAGATGAAGTTCACGCAAAACCTAGAATAAAAACTAGGTTTTTTCACGCCAACTTCTATATACTTTAGGGTTTTATTTCTTTTTAATATATATGCTTATCCTTTGGCAAGTCTTTAATCTGAATTCAACTATCCCTAAGATAATTAATTCAAACTCTATCACTTCCTAAGGATAAGTAATATATTTTGAATTAAACTCCTTTGAATTTAAAATTCAAATTTGAAATAAAACATAAGACATTTAATTAAATGAAATCACTTAATTTAAATAAATGACATGTGCCGAAATTCCTTGATTTCCCTCATGGAATTTCGGCCACTTCATTAAATATATAAGTGATTTAATTTAATTTAAATTCCTTTAGGCTTTAATACTCAATTAACTTAATTAACACAAGATAATTAATTAATTAAAATTAAACCTTGTGGGCTGAATTTCTCTCTCTCATGGACCAAGGCCCAATAGCAATTTTATAACCCATTACATACATTAATTTGACTTTAATTAAAAGTCCAAATTAATGCCCAATACTTAATTTAAGTATTTTAAGCCCAATGCTTTATGTGCGATCCTATAGGTCCATTTAATGTTGGCAATGAATTAATAAATTAATTCAAAGGCTATATATATTCTCTAGCAAGATATTATAGCATTCCAAATTAAATGAAAATGCATATGGCATTTAGTGACCTAATGCAATTTTGCATAGTCCCTTACCCATAAATATCAGAATTAATATAAGGCATGGAACTAGTCATCCTTATATATATTAATTCATTTCTTGATATTCCAGTGACACTGAACTCTCAGATAAATAATGATTACTCATTATTTCATCTCGATATGGCCATACACTTCTCAGTTCACTGATCAAGTGGCCGATGATATTTTCTCTCTTATTGAGATGGGTAATCCCTTCACTTCTCTCATGCTCTCTAACATGAATCAATGCATACCCAATCATACCCGTACTTGTCACTCTGTTACGAGCAAGTTAGGTGTATGTCAAAGTACACAGTAATTCATAAAGAGTTTCATAGAGATTTCAGGTCTAAGAACTCCGATACAAAACTTGCATATGAGAAACACTTATGACTTGTACCATGTAGTGTTCTCATGAGCGGATCGTATCCAGATACCATGTACTTTAACATGTATCTATGATCTCTGATTGACACTCTTGTCCTAATGATCCGTAAGACAAAACTCATAATATCAGAGAGAGCATACTAGTCTTAATTCAATGTTATTCCCATAACAATGACTGACTAGGGATATTTAGAATGAAGTCTCATTTGTTTCAAGGTCTTACAACCATGTGCCTCACACATGATAACTTAAATCGAAATGACATTCTTAGATAGTTTTATCAATTGATATGCACAGGAATACAAAAGATAAAACAAATGCCTTATTTTATTAATTTCAAGTGTTTCGTTACAATGCATTGGGGCTAGGGCTTACACTAACAGAGGATGCCTTTTGGCTTGTGCAATGCGCCGGCTACGTTTCAGCGGTGTATGATGGCAATTTTTCATGACTTTATAGAGAAATTTATGGAGGTATTTATGGATGACTTTACCATATATGGGCTTGACTTTGAGAGCTGCTTAGAGCATCTCGACTTAGTGTTAAGTAGGTGTAATAAGACCAACCTAGTACTAAATTGGGAAAAATGTCACTTTATGGTAAGGGAAGGGATAATTTTGGGGCATAAGATTTCTGAGAAGGGGATTGAGGTGGACAAGGCAAAAATAGAGGTTATAGAGAAGCTTCCACCATCGACCAATGTTAAGGGAGTAAGGAGTTTTCTAGGGCATGCAGGTTTCTATAGAAGGTTTATTAAAGATTTTTCAAAAATTGCGAAACCTTTGTCGAATTTGTTAATGAAAGATGCTCCTTTTGATTTTGATGATGAATGTTTATTGGCCTTTGAATTGTTGAAGCAAAGGCTTATTTTAGCTCCAGTGATTATATCTCCGGATTGGAATTCGCCATTTGAACTAATGTATGATGCGAGCAATTTTGCAGTGGGAGTAGTGCTCGATCAAAGGAAAGAGAAAATCTTTTGTGCTATTTATTATGCAAGCCACATTCTGACAGGAGCTCAAGTCAATTATACCACAACTAAAAAAGAGCTTCTTGCCATTGTATTTTCATTTGAGAAATTTCGACCATATCTATTGGGAGCGAAGATTGTGGTGTAGTCTGATCATGCAGCACTAAGGCATCTCTTTGCAAAAAGGAATCCAAGCCAAGACTGATAAGATGGGTACTCCTATTGCAAGAGTTCGATTTAGAGATTAAAGACAAGAAGGGGGCAGAAAACCATGTAGCAGATCATTTGTCAAGAATAGAGCATGATCATATTGAAAAAGGGGAGATTTGAGATTTATTCCATGATGAACGAATTTGTGTATTATTTGTTTGTGAAGTTTCTTTACCTTGGTTCGCTGATGTGGCAAATTTTCTTGCAGAAGGTTATATACCAAGAGACTTCACATGGCAGCAAAGGAAGAAGCTTAAAGCTGATGCGAAGCATTATATCTGGGATGATCCGTACCTCTTCCGTCTTTGTGCTGATCAAGTTCTCAGAAGGTGCATTCCTAAGGAGGAGCAAATAGAAATCATGAAAGCCTGTCACAGTGGGGAAGCTGGTGGACGTCATGGCCCTAATAGAACGGTATCGAAAATTCTTTCTTCTGGATTTTATTGGCCCACCTTATTTCATGATGTTAAAATGTTCATTCAAACCTGTGATCGATGTCAAAGGGTGGAAAATATAACCAGGAGAGATGAGATGCCAATGACTAACATGCTTGAGGTTGAACTATTTGACTTATGGGGGATAGATTTCATGGGGCCTTTTTCAATTTCTTACGGGTTTGAATATATCTTAGTGGCAGTCGATTATGTGAGTAAATGGGTTAAAGCTATAGCCACTAGGAGTTGCGATGCAAATGTTGTTTTAGAATTCTTAAGGAAGAATATATTCACCCACTATGGAGCCCCGAGAGCTATTATTAGTGATGGTGGGAAACATTTTGTCAACCACCAATTCAAAGCCTTATTGAAAAGATTCGGAGTGAGGCACAAAATAACTACCCCATATCATGCCCAAGCTAATAGGCAAGTTGAGGTTTCTAACCGAGAGTTGAAGGCAATCTTGGAGAAAATGGTTAATGCATCTAGGAAAGATTGGTACCTTAAGTTAGATGAGGCTTTGTGGGCTTATGGGACAGCTTTTAAAACACCAATAGGAATGTCTCCTTTTAGGTTGGTGTTTGAAAAATCCTGTCACTTATCGGTGGAATTAGAGCACAAAGCTTATTGGGCTACTAAGTTTTTAAATCTTAACCTTGAGAATACAGGAAAGTGCAGGTCTTTGCAGTTGAACGAATTAGAGGAGATCCGATTCTGGGCTTATGAACATGCCAAGAAATACAAAGACAACACAAAGAAGTGGCATGATCTAAGAATAGCCAAGAAGGAACTTATACCAGGAATGAAAGTGCTGCTTTATGATAGTAGATTGAGACTGTTTCCAGGGAAACTTAAATCGAGGTGGAAAGGGCCATATGTGCTAGTGAGAGCAGATAAATTTGGGGTGGTGACTCTCAAACACCCAAGAGATGAAAAAGAATTCAAGGTGAATGGACATCGTGTGAAGCCCTATTTCGAACCAACATTTGAAGGTGCTTCGGTGAGTGTCACTCTTCAAGACCCTTGACGGTATTTGAAAGTCCAGCTGCGGACTTGATAAATGCAGAACTACCTCTAACTCATACTTTTGAACATTGTTTTGTGTTAGTTTCTTATTAATAGTTGTGTTAAGGGTAGTGGTTCAAGGATTGTGAGTTTCATTCAATTTGTGTGTGTTTTTCTGGAAATTTAGTAGAGAAGAAAGTTTTGTTTAATTGTTAGGAGAGAATGAGAAAAAAAAAATTTTTCAGTAATTTTAGGGGCTCATGGTTACTAATCTTATCTTAGTAACCGTGAGGTTCCTTTAATTTGGTACAGAACTGGAATCCGTTTTATCTCACGGTTACTATGTTTTTCATAGTAATCGTGAGCAATGTTCAATTTTGTTCCAGTAACAATTTGTGTTTTATCTCACAGTTACTATGTTTTTCATAGTAACCGTGAGATACCTTCGTTTTAGTCCAGAAGCAAATTCCATTTTATCTCACGGTTACTATGAAATTTATAGTAACCGTGACCCAGGTCAGTTTTTAGTCTAGAAACTTTTGTTGAGTTACCTCATGGTTACTATGATATTCATAGTAACCGTGTTATTTTAAAAAAAAAACGAAACCCTAATTTTAAGAAACCCTATTTCATTTTTTTTACTTCTTTTCCTTTCGTTTTTCTCTCTCTTTCTCTCTCTCTCTCTCTCTTTCTCTCTTCTCCCTCCCCCACTCTTCTCCTTCACCGTTCTCCGCCGTTAGCCGCCATCTTCTCCGGTAAGTTGTTTTCTTCTCGTTTTTCTTTTTCTTCTTTCTTATTGTTTAGATCTAGTGTGAAACATGTTCTTCCCTTGTTTTTTTTTTATTTCTTCTTGTTCTTGTTCTTCTTCTCCTTCTTCTTTTTCGTTCTTCTTCTTCTTCTTTTTCTTTTTCTTCTTTGTTTTCTTCTTCTTTTCTTCTTTATTTTCGTTGGTTTTTCTAACAATTTTTTTATGATTGTGATTGTTTTAGTTCCTTTATTTTCTCCATCATCATCATCAACCAAGTAAGTCTCCCTTCCTTTTTATTTTAATTTAATTTAATTTTATTTTCATTTTTTCGGGAAATTTCTGTGTATTTTTTTTTCTTTGTTCAATTTCTGTCTAGTCGCTTTTGTCGATGTTTTTGTCTTTAGTTTTTATGTGTTGTTCTCGTTTTCTCCTTCCTATATGTTATTTTATTTTATTTTTTTTATAAAAAAATGAAATTGTTCCTTTATTTTATTTTCATTTTAATGCATTTTTCTTTGTTTTGTTTTAGTTTCATTGTGTTTCCTATTTGAGTCTTATCTGTGTTTTATTATGGATAACCTCGGTATGTAAGGTGCACAGCCCACAGGTATGTCCTTGTATCCTCCCTCATTCCTTCCCTGTGTGTTCTTTCTTTTATTTTCTGTGCTTGCTGTGCTTAGCGGTTCACTTAGAGAAGTGATGGCATTTGTTTGGTTATTATGTTCTGTTGTGTTTCATGTGTGTCCCTGAAACATCTATAGTTTTCATTTTCGTTTTGTCTGATTTTCGCCAATTGAGCCCTGTTTCTTCCTTTTAATGCCCTAAATTTTAATTCTGCCAAGTATGATGAGTACAAATTTTGAATTCTTGCTTACATCGATATAATGATATATCGACATTGTCATGACTGCAGATTTATTCAATGTTATTAAATGCATTGCTTTACCATGAATTGTTGACACTGTACCCCAATTACTGATTTTGATTTGGAACTGTTGCACACATGCCCACTTGGTTGGTCATTCATTTATCAAGCGTATCTTAGGCTCGAATAAGCATGCCCAATCAATAATCTTTTGTCTAAGTTAGCAATTGCATTTACATGCATGTGTATGCCCATTTTTGTCCTTAAGGTATATAGGCTGAAACGATTCGACCTGCGGGCTACTGGTTTCCAAAGGATGACTCGGTCATCGTGGTTGAGTGCCACGTACCTCTAAGGAACTTGTGTGTGACATAAATTTATATATGCATTCTCATCTATTCCTGCTATAATTGTGTTTATTTTCCTTTCCCAACGTTGTAAACTTTCAATTTTGTTGTTTTTGGGCAGTGGCACCTAAAAGAGCTCGTGCTTCCAGTTCTTCTCAAGCATAAGAAATCCTCCCACTTGCCAGGCAACCCTTACCATCTGAAGAGCATGCCGAAGCTAGTCAGCAACCACAGCCAGCCCCTGTGCAACAGAAGCCACGAAAGAAGAAAGGACTAAGAATACCAAGCTGGGTTCCTGAAAAGATGTGGACCAACATGATATATTCTCCAACTGCGAATACCTACCTTCAGTTTATCTCAATTTGAGTCTGCTGGAAAAGCTGGGGATCAAGGGGGAGATTGAGAGTCACATTGCAGCCATCGGTTGGGGAAGATTCTTTAACTGCAAGGAACTGGTTTATCCAGATTTGACCAGAGACTTCCTTTCTACAGTGCAATTTCATTTTGGGCAAGGTAACAGTCCTAATATGGTGACCTTTTTCTTGGAAGGAAAATTCTATGAAGTATCTTTGGCTGAAGTCACTGATGCTCTAGGATTTCCACCAGATGGGATCTATGCTTATAAAGATCATTCAAAAGATAGAGCTTGGGAAGACATAAGAGACCCGCGGATTGGAGGCCCTTATGTGGCCGGCACCACTAAATCTCATTTACTACGGGATCATGCTTTGAGAATTTTACATCGCTTTTTTTCTATGTCTTTCATGTCTTATGTGCAGAGTGCAGGGTAGATCAATCTCCCAGAGGCTCTCATACTTTCTTGCATGGTGCGACATTGCCGCATCAATGGAGCATATCATTGGTGGAATAAACTCGAGGAGATGCAACAAAAACCAACTAAAGTGAAGAAGATCACCTTTGGTGGATGGGTGACCATGATTGCCAGACATTTCGGGCATCCATTGGATATTGACAAAAGCCTCCCTGCAGCTGCTTACATTGATGCCAAGATGCTGAAGAACATGAAGATAATGGTTGATGATGTGACTACGGAGCATGGGTTCAGGCTAACCAACAGAGAAGAATACTTGCATAAGATGGAGCGTAGCCTGTGTCATCCTCCACTTGCCCCGGATCACGATTCAGTCACTTTGTCCTCCACTCAATACACTATTTTGATGGACCGTATGGACATTTTGGCTGCTAACCAGGATGAATTCAAGCATCAACAACAACAAATCATTGAAGCATTGGCTGCCTTGAACGCCCGACTTGATTTCCAAGTTCCTTCGTACCCTTGAACAGGAAGTCCCTTCCCCCCTATCTCTTTTGAACTTTTTGTTTGCCCCATGCTGAGGACAGCAGGTTTTGAAGTGTGGGGTGGAAGAATATATTTTCCCTTTATGGATATTGATGATTTTGAACTGTGTAAATTTGGTGGAAATTTGAACAATTGTTGGAAGTTAATTTTGTTGCGAAAAGATTACTTTGTGCAGATTATCTATTCGAAGGAACAATCTGGGATTCAAATGGCGAAAATTGTGAAAATCTTGAACCACAACTTTTTTTATTTTTATTTATTCATTTATTTACTTATTTATTTATTTTTTTTCTTTTTCCATTGAGTTATTAATCACCTTACCTTTAGCTTGAGCTGCCAGTTAATCTTGAATTGAATTAGCTTAGACTCGTTTTTGAACTTATAAGTTGAAAAGACTGGATAGTCGGAGAGCAGTAGTTTGTTCAGTAAATAGTTTCTTCTTTAAATTGATCTTAGTTAATCATATATCATTCAATTTTCTTATTTAATGAGCACATTAGGCTAAAAAAAATTTAATAATAATAAATAAAAATCCAGTGAGTGAAAGCAGTTAAGTGAAGGAATTTTGGAATAGCTAGAATCTTCCTCATCACCCTTCGAAACAAATATTCAATTTAGGCAGGTTTAGGATTGACCCAGGCAGCCTTCTTTGGTAACCAACTTTTAAATGACTTTTGACCTACCCTTAGTAAATTTTACCATTGTTAGCCCCTTTGAGCTTAATTGGTATGCTAAAAGCGTACTATATTTTTTTTATTGCATTAATGCTTAACCATATAGCCTAAATGCTTTTATCTTTCCCATTTTGAAATTGGCCACTCTAAGTTGGGTAATGAAATTTGCATGTCGGGTTTGATGAATTTACGATTGTCAGTTAAAAAGGGGGAAGCTGAATAAATTTTTAGGAATTGTTGAGCTTAAACGTGTTGAATATTTTGGGACAAGGATGATAAACAATTAGTGCTTTTGGTACCCTAAAAAAATCAGTTGTAATGCTGCAGAAATTTTAATTGATTCATGATTGCAGAAAATAAGTGTGGGGTACCTAGCATTTATAGAAAGTGTCATTTATCTTACTTCCTACAATTTTGAGAATCCAACTAATGTCCTAAGATCAATTTTTCATTATTATGATGATAGGGTATGGATTTTGAAGAAGTTCCTTGAGAAAGTTAGGTGGGCTGTGTTTCTGGATAGTGTGGCTAATTCGGTATTGCTAACTTATAAAATTCTTGGAACCTTTGCCTTATCCCCATTACAACCTTAATGTAAGCCCTGGTGATCCTATTTTGCTCTAAATTGTTTAGTGGAGATGACCCTTGTGGTTCAGGTGCTAAAGGAGAGGCTTATGACTATTCTAAGTTGCAAACACAAAATTGTCATAATTCTATGTTTGCTTGATTGCTGGAATTCACTGGTAGTTTTGGTTTTAAAGGAAAATAAATCTGTTTTAGCCTCACACACACACGAGAAATTGTTTAATATAGATCAATTTGAGTCTTTTTGGTGAAGTTCTTCTTCTGAGTGACTTCTGCTAAGTGTTGTTCTGGCACTTCTGATTTTTCCTGTTCTGAATTGAAGTCTTGAGTTTTTCAAGATTGTGGATAATTCATTTGCTTGAGGGCAAGCAAAGTCTAAGTGTGGGGTATTTTGATAACTCAATTTCAGTATTTAGTTTTAGTTTAATTTGAGTCTAGTTTTCATTGATCTTTTAGCATCTTTTGCTTTGTTTTTGCTAGCATTTAATAATTTATCCGATTCACAATTAATTCTAGTTTTTGTGTGATTTTTGAGAGTTTTTGACAGAATTTTGTGATTTTTAGGTACCTCACCGTTACCAGGAATTTTCTAGTAACCGTGACCCATTTATTCTGTCAAAATGCACCGTTTTGAAGCTTGTCATGGTCAGCATGGTAACTGTACTTGATAGGCTGGTAACCGTGACCTATGGAGTTTTTAATATAGAAGCAAGAAGAGAAGCATCTCACGGTTACTAAGGATTTCCTAGTAACCGTGAGACAGGCAATTTTTCAGTCCAGAATGATGATAAGAACTATCTCACGGTTACCAGGAATTTCATGGTAACCGTGACCAAATCTTGAATTTCAGCTCCGAGCAATCTCACGGTTACTAAGGATTTAGTAGTAACCGTGACCCATTTTAATCAAAAGAGGGTTTTTCATTAGAGGTCACGGTTACCATAGATTTGGTAGTAACCGTGACCCATGTTGACCTTTATAAGGCAGAGTTTTCTGAAAAATCGGGAGGAGGTAGTTTTTTGGTAATTTTTAGGTTTTAGGGTTTCTTTCTTCTCTCTTTGAGCTCTTTGTTTTATTTTACACACATAAATACATAGATATACTTGAAAATAGGTGGATTTACACAAAAACACATAGATTAAACATAGATATATAGTTTACAAGTATAGATTTACATATTTGAAGCTCATTTTTCCTGTAAGATTTGGAGAAAGAGATTGAAGATCTTTGATTCAGCTGGGTTTTCTTCACTATGAATTTCAGGGATTATTCTATCTTTTTCTCTTTTCATTTTAATATGGATTGTGAGTAGTCTTTTTTTGTTGCTTGGGGATCTTTGAATCCCCTACTCATAATGTGAATCTTGAACTCAAATTGAATTTTTTACATGAATGGATGGTCTATTTCACAAGTGCTTATTTGTTTATCATTGATTTTTCGATCCATTAAGTTATTTTATATCCATGGATGAATGGTGTTTATCATATGTCTTGATGGGTATTGAGCTAATAGATTGGAGTTTATGAATGATTTTGCTCAGTTTTTCTATCATGAATATTGTCTATTTTGGATGGCTCCGGAATGGGACTCTAGATGTGTGGTATTTGTGATTTTAAAACTAGAGTAGGGAGTGATATAGATGGGTTTTGGGTTGCCTGGCTCCAGAATGGGATGGTAGACTGAACACAGGATTTTAGACCCGGGTTTAGGCTAGTTGTTGGGCTGGCTCCGGAATGGGACGTTTAGCAACTAGAATAGCTGGCTCCAAAATGGGATGCTTGGGTTAAGAAGGGTTATCCCGAGTTCATTCATGTATACTTTTATGTAAGAATTTATTCACATTTTGGTATGGGGTGGATAAGTGAACCCGAGCAACGCTTGATTTCTATAGATTTTTACTTTTGCTAATTTTTCAGAATTTAATACACTGAATTTAAATTTCTCTACATTACATACTTGAGCTTTAGAGTTACATTATATAAATCAAACAACTCATACACATAAACAATTGGGAATTCTTTAGCATACAAGTAATCTTCACAGTCTTCACACACACATTTCCCTTGGATTCGATATCGAGGGTCCTAACCATACCCCACTTTATTACTTGTCGATCTAGTGCACTTGCTAGGGTCGCAACAATATTCGTTTGAATTTCGGCTACACTCTCTCCTAATTAGGTGTTTTATTTTAATTCAAATGCTATTAGGATTTAATACTCAATTAATTTAATTAATCCAAAATAATTAATTAATTGAAATTAAATCTTGTGGGCCGAATTTCTCTCTTTTATGGACCAAGGTCCATTAAGCAATTTTAATACCCATTACATACATTAATTTGACTTTAAATAAAAGCCCAAATTAATGCTCAATACATTATTTACATATTTTAAGCCCAATGCTTTGTGTGCGATCCTATAGGTCCATTTAATATTGGCAATGAATTAATAAATTAATTCAAAGGCTATATATATTCTCTAGCAAGATATTATAGCATTCCAAATTAAATGAAAATGCAAATGGCATTTAGTGACCTAATGCAATTTTGCATAGTCCCTTAGCCTTAAATATCAGAATTAATATAAGGCATGGAACTATTCATCCTTATATATACTAATTCCTTTCTTGATATTTCAGTGACATTGAACTCTTAGATAAATAATGATTACTCATTGTTTCATCTCGGTATGACCATACACTTCTCAGTTCACTGATCAAGTGGACGATGATATTTTCTCTCT
Source organism: Excoecaria agallocha (assembly GCA_037975025.1). Classification (NCBI taxonomy): domain Eukaryota; kingdom Viridiplantae; phylum Streptophyta; class Magnoliopsida; order Malpighiales; family Euphorbiaceae; genus Excoecaria; species Excoecaria agallocha. The sequence goes on along the minus strand of CM075811.1, from coordinate 25,043,848 downwards.
TATTGAGAGGGGTAATCCCTTCACTTTTCTTTTGCTCTCTAACAAGAATTAGTGCATACCCATACTTGTCACCTTGTTACGAGTATGTTAGGTGTATGTCAAAGTACACAGTAATTCATAAAGAGTTTCATAGAGATTTTAGGTCTAAGAACTCCGATGCAAAACTTGCACATGAGAAACACTTATGACTTATACCGTGTAGTATTCTCATGAATGGATCGAATTCAGGTACCATGTTCTAGACATCTATCTATAATCTTTGATTGACACTCTTGTCCTTATGATCAGTAAGAAAGAACTCATCTTATCAGAGAGATCATACTAGTCTTAATTCATTTGTTATTCCCATAACAACGACTGACTAGGGATATTTAGAATGAAGTCTCTATTGTTTCAAGGTTTTACAACCATGTGCCTCACACATGATAAACTAAAACAACATTCTTGGATAGTTCTATCAATTGATATTCACAGGAATACAATAGATAAAACAAATGCCTTATTTATTAACTTAAGTGTTTTATAACAATACGTAGGGGCTAGGGCTTACACTAACAATGCACTTACCAAAATAATAAATAAATCTCAAGTTAATTCTATTGATAGTTCAAGTATTGCTTGTGAATTTTGTGAAGGATCTCACTCCTATGCATAATACATAATGAGTTCTAGTTAAAAGGCTAATTTTGTTCAAAGGGGTTTTAGTCAAAGGGGTGGATTAAATCTTAATTCTTATAACCCTCAATGGAGAAATCACCCTGAATTTTCATGGTCCAATACTACATCACAACTTAACCTTCCAAATAGCCCTATGCTTTGACCATAAAATCCACTCGAATTTCCTATGAAGCCACCATTTAATTCGTCAAAACCTAAATCACATCTTGAAACCCTTATATAACAATTCATCAACCAACAAATTACCACCAATAAACATAATGTGGAGAAATTTAAGCAAGTTAATGCAAAGCTTGAGCAACTTGCTTCTCATAATCGAATCCTAGAGACCCAAATTGCCTAACAAGCTTATTATAGTTCTTAAAGTATGGAAAAGCTACCTAGCCAACTGAGTTCTCACATAAGGAGACTTGTCAAGCAATAACTTTGAGAAATGATAAGGAAGTTAAGAACAATCAGGTAAAAAGTAAGAAAGTAGTCAATCAAGATAATGAGTTAAGGGGTAAGTCTAATAAGATTAATGAGCATGTTATTGATGATAGTAGTAATAATGTTGTGGAGCCTAATAATGATAAAAAGAAAAATGACTATTCCAATAAAAATAATGAACCTAAAGTGCATCTTAAGGCTTTGCCCTTTTCCCAAAGGTTTTTAAAGCACAATTTGGAAAGTTTCTAAATTATCTTAAAGATATAACGACCACCATTCAATTTATGGATGCTATTAGAGATATGCCATTATGGGGTAAGTTTTAAAAAGATATTACTACACATAAGAGTAAATTAGAGGATTATGGCTTAGTTTCTTTAGTTGAGCAATCCAAGGCTATGTACTCTATGTCTCCACCAAAATAAAAGGACCTCGGTTGTTTCATGGTTCTTTATGTTATTGGTGGTATTCCTTTTAATAAAGTTCTTTATGATGTAAGTGCTAGTTTTAGTCTTATGCCCTATTTTATTTATAAACATTTAGATCTAGGTGAACTTAAGCCTACTAACATGTATTTATCTATGGCTAACAAAACTATTACTCATCCTCTTGGAATTCTTGAGAATGTGCCCACAAAGGTAGGTAAATTTGTTATTACAGCAAATTTTATTGTTTTAAATATAGAAGAGGACTTGTAAATTCCAATATTATTCGGCATAGAGAGCAAACATACCAACTAGGCTAGAGCATGCCGACTCATTATCAAGTGTGCCGAGTCATTCCAGAATAGTTGCATACCAAGTCACAGATAGACATGCTAATTCATAAAGAGTTGCATTTATGCCGACTCATAACCTAACGTGTTGACTCGTTACAGTCAACAAGTGTGCCAAGTCATGTCACTCGTGACACTATCAAACTTGCCCAATTTTTCACTATTTTTACAACTTTTTAGTTCCCTTTTTCTTTTTTCTATTTTTTGGTATTCAATTTTTATTATTTTTGAAGTTGCTTTTTGAAATTCTTTTGAAAATGTATGAGAAGGCCTAAAAGGTCATGACCTTTTCCATTTCAAGTCATATTCTTTCCTACTTTTTCTCATCCCTATTCAAATTTTCATTCCTTATAAATATTAGTCTTCATATCCATTTATTATTGCATCCTTTTCCCTTTCCCAAAGAGTTATTTTCCTATATATATATATATATATATATATATATATATCCTTCTTCTTCTTCTTCTTCTTCTTCTTCTTCACTTTTCTTAATCTCATTAAATATTTGGTTTAATTATTTTTCTCTCTACAAAACTCCATTAACAAGCTTTCTCTTTTTCTTTTTCTTCTTTTTCTTCTCCTTCATGTGTTCTCCCTATTAGCAAGTTTTTACTCTTTTTCTTTTGATTCTTATCTTCATACAAGATGCTAAGAATAAGGGGATCTACATCATCAAGGCCACAAGAAGAAGCTTCATAAGGAGAGGGCCTAACTTCTATTTACAAGAGTTCATTTTCAATCTTCACTGATGAGGAGGGTGCAAGGTTCATTTTTCTTAAGCCTTCAGAGATTGTTTCTTATAAGTATCTTTCTACTACCCTCTTAAGAGACCTTGGTTTATTAGAATCCTTTACTACTCTTTTAAATTAATGTGATCTTGGTATATTTATTTCAATTCATGAGCTTACTATTGTTAATTTGCTTATAGAGTTTTATACTACTTTGGAAGTGAATGAGAATGACTTTAGGGTTTTAGAATTTCTTATGTTAGGAGAAAAACACATACTCACTTATTCCTTTATGCATAAAGTATTTTGTTCCAAGAGGGATGGAATGTGTGACCCTCCTATAAAATTTTTAATGTTCATAAGTTTTGGATATTTTTGACTGATTTGAGAATTCCTTTCCAACCTAAAAAGGGAAATGTAATATTTATAAAAGATTTGCATTTTTGGCTTTGGCATAAAATTTTTACATGTGTTATTATGCATAAGTCTGTGTTCGATATGGTTTCATATCAAGAACTATTCCTTATATGGTGCATTAAAAATCAAAAGCAAGTATGTTAGATCTATTAGATCAATCAAATGTTAACATATGCCTTTAGGAAGGAAAACATTATTACTTATGGTTATGTAGTCACTATAATAGCTAAAGCTTTGAATGTTAATCTAGATGATTTTACCCATGTGCTTGAGTGTTCGTATTTCACTAGGCAAACCTTGATATGTAGTGAGGTGGTTGATGCCTATATAAGATTAATACCTGCCCGTTCTTATTCTTGTTTGAGAGGATTGGCACCACCACCACCACCACCAACTTAAGAGGAGGGAGAGAGTGAAGAAGAGCAGGAAGAGAGTAGGGATAAAGAGTATGATTTTGGTATGCTACAATCAAGAATATCTTATGAAGCATTGGCTATAATTCTAGCTCATTTTTATGAAGGTGCAAGTGGGCCAACATATAATGCTTTTTATGGCTTATCTCGTGGTTCCTCTAGTCAACCATCAAGGGTTTGGGAATAAGTGTTGGAAAATCAATAATCAATGCAACGTCAATTAAATTTGGTGGAGATCATCATTTATCATCTAGCTAGGAGGCAAAGGAGAATGGAACACAAGATTTATACTTTAATTGCTCAAGCAAGATATGTGGTTGATTCTCTTCCACATTCTCTTTGGATGATTGAGGGAAGTTTTTCTTTTCCTTTCTTTTTATATTTTTGGATTCACATTAGGGATAATGTGTAATTTAAAGTGTGGGGGAAGGGATGTTTACTGTTTATTTTATGTTTCTTTTTATCTTTTTGTTTCATGTGTAGTATTTAAGTTTTTGTTTTGCATGCATTGTGTTATGCTATTGTAAAAGTGAAAGTATATTCACTTAACTTAATTATATTAGAAAACATACTCGGTAGAGACCAAATGATCTCAGCTATGTGACCCTTTCTTTACTAAAAATCTCAACATGCACATGGTAGAGACTAAATGGTCTCAATCATGTACCAGCTTTTGTATTCAAACATATGCAATTGCACACGGTAGAGACCAAATGATCTTAGTCATGTAACCTCTACTGGATCAGGACTAAAGACTTGCACATGGTAGAGACAAAATGGTCACCACCCATTCTGTAACTAAACTTTATATGGCATATGGTTGAGACAAAATGGTCTAAGTCATATGTAGCCAAATTTTTTAATTTTTCAAAATCTAACACCCTCTTTTATGCAAAATTACACTACAAAACTTAAAAAGCATTTGAACACATTTTACAACCAATTATTAAGCTAAAACATAACAACAAAAGAACAACTTAAAAAATTAAAAACATCAACATAATTAAATAAAAATGAGTTTAGAGATAGAGTTAGAAGAAGTTTTGGGTTTAACAAGTCATCAGCTCGACTTTGAATACATTCATGGAACATTCTCGAATATCATGACCACTTACATAACTTCAAACCTAGATTCAAAGTATCGTTTGAGATGGTGACCATTAAACTTGGATTCCTTACCATTAATTGAATACTTAATAGTGATAACTTGATATTTCATAAGGTCCTTTCCATGTCAATTTTAACTTTTTGGCAAATAGTCTAAGACGACTATCATACACCAACACCTTTATTCCTAGTACAAATTCCTTGGGCACTAACTTGTTGTCATGCCATCTCTTAGGTCTTCTCCTTATAATGTTTAGCATGATCATAAGCCTAAAATCTCAACTCTTCCAACTCATTCAGTTGCAATGTCCTGCATTATGAAGATCAAAGTTCAAAAATTCAATGGCCCAATAAGCTTTATGTTCTAGTTAAACTAGCAAGTGACAAGACTTTCAAATACTAACCTAAAATGGGACATCCATATAGGTGTCTTTAAAGTTATCCTATACACCCATAATGCTTCATTAAACTTAAGGGACTAATCTTTCCTAGATGCATTCACTGTTTTTTTCTAAAATTGATTTGAGTTCCTGGTTTGACACCTCCACTTGACTATTGGCTTGGGTATAGTATGGGGCACTGATCTTATGCTTAACACTAAACTTTTTCAGTAAGGTTTTGAATTGATGGCTAACAAAGTGCTTGCCATAATCATTGATTATAGCCCTAGGTGCTCCATATTGGCTGAATATAACACTACCTTAGCATTGCATGTCCTAATGGCCATATCTTCTACCCATTTGCTAATATAATCCACTGCCACTAGTATATATTCAAATCTATAAGATACTGAAAAAGGTCCCATCAAATATATTCACCACACATCAAATAATTTTACCTCAAGCATATTTATCAATTGCATTTTATCCCTCCTAGATATATTGCCTACTCTTTGACATCTATCACAAGATTGAATAAAGAGTTTGACATCATTAAACATAGTAGGCCAATAAAATCAAGATTGGAGAATTTTTAATACCGTCCTATTGGGTCCATGATGTCCATTGGCTTCTTTACTATGACATGCTTTGATGATTTCCTCTTGCCCTTATCTAGGAATGCTTCTTAACACTTAGTCAACACACAATCTGAAGAGGTAAGGATAATCCCACATGTAATGTCTCGCACTGGCCTTCAGCTTTTTCCTTTGTTGTCATGTATAATCATTCAGCATAAAACCATATGCAAGATAATTAGCTAAGTCAACAAACCATGGGATGGAAACCTTAAAAACATATAATGCACATATTCATTCATCAAGAAATAAGTCTAGGATTGCTCCCTTCTTGATGTGCTCATGCTCAAACCTTGACATATGATCCACCAAAAAATTCTTCGCCCATTTTTTATCCATGATTTTCAAGTTAAACTCATGTAAGAGGAGCACTTATCTAATTAACCTAGGCTTGAACTCCTTCTTGCCAAAATGATGTCTCAATGCTACATGATCGACTACACAATAATTTTAGCACCAATAAGATAAGGCTTAAGTTTCTCAAACATAAAAACTATGGCAATAAGCTCTTTTTCAGTTATGGTGTCGTTGACTTAGGCTTCTATCAAGGTGTGGTTTGCATAGTAGATGGTATAAAAGACCTTCTCCTTCCTTTATTTTTCGGTTCTTAGAAAGTGCACAAAATCGACAAGTAATATAGGGGAATATAGTTAAGACCCTAAAATATCAAACCCAAGGGACAAAAAGGCTGCTAAGTGAGATATCTAGATTTGAATGGGATTAATTTAAGACAAATTCCTAAGTTTTAGATGGAATAGGGCATCAAAAATCTAATTATCAAAATAAACAAATGATAAAACTAATTAAACTAAATATCAAAACATTAATTTAAAACATTGCCAAGGTACTCTACTCCTCCCCATACCCAATGCATTGAATTAAACCACAAAGAAATCTATTACTTAAATGTGGATAAACCATTTAAATTCTAAGTTTCCCATTCCAGATCTAACTACTCTAACTACTAGATTTTCCATTCTGGAGCCAATATAATAGCTAATATAAGCACGAGTCCCAAGACCTAGGTACGAATTAGCTTCCCATTTTGAAGCCAACCAACCCATTAACCATCCATCCTTCAACTATTTCTAAATCAAATGCAATCTACAAAGAGAGTTCAAGACCTATATTCTGGAATTATCGAGGACTGTAGATGTAGAAAATATAAGAACAGAGCCTGGCAGTACCTATTCCATTCAAGCATAATAACTATCCACCCAATGAAGTAAAAAGCTCAAATGCTCAATAAAATAGATAAATGAATACACCTAATGAAGAATAGAACATTTAGGCATAAATATATCAAAATAAGTTCAATCCATTACATAGATATGAGGATTCATAGATCCCTTAGTAATGAAAGTACATACTAAACATTAATAAAATAAGAGAAGAGAGGAAAGAAAAACCTAGAAGCCCATTGCAGCTGATGAAGTCCTAAGTTGAATCCATGCTTTCTTCACCAATTCTCAAGCAAAATAAAAACTAAAACTACAACTAAAGTAAAGAAATCTATATCTAATCTAAGAACTTGTATTGAAATAAACTAATCTATGTATTTACAAAAGAAAAGAAAATAAAACCCTAAAAATGAAAGAAGAAAACCTTAAATCTCAAATTTCTGCCTCTTCCCCTTTTTTGCTAAACAAAAACTTAGCTTTTACAACATATGCAGAGGCATATGGATGAGATAAATGGTCTCAACCATGTGCAATCAGTAAAAAAAGTACTGTAGCATTAGCACACAGTTGAAACACTTTGGTCTTAGTCGTGAACACCCTTCTAGAATGAACAACTTCAAACTATGCATTAGATATGGTTGAGACAAATGGTCTCTCCCGAGTGTTATAATGAAACGGTGTTGATTGGGGATTCTACAATGCACATGGCTGAGACACTTCGGTCTTTCACATGTTTAAGTCAATTTTTTTACAAAAAAGTCAAAATCAACCCATTAAACACACCTAAACTTGATAAATCTCAATATAATCTTGTTTGGCACCAAAAAGAAAAATTTAACACCTAAAACACTAAAAACATAGAACACGAGACATAAACATGAGCAAAAATACACTATAATTAAACACTAAATTAGAGTTATCAAATACTCCATACTTAGCTTTTGCTCACCCTTGAGAAAATGAACAAACAACATTTTTGCATGCCTAAACTCAAAGAAAAAACACAAATTTAGAAAAATTAGAACAACACTTTAATCGAACTCACTGAACGAAATTCTAAATCAAAAAGATTCAACTAGACCATACTAGTTAATCTCCTTGTGTGTATGCGAACTAGGCCAAAAGAATTTAAAATAACTTTTTTTTTAAAAAAAGCCAACACAATCCGATATTTAAGAAAAGAATTCATGTGTAAAAGATTGTGCACGTGATTTTGCTTTTGAAACTCAAGAGATGCCATGGGCCTTTCCTTTAGCATCAAAACCCAAAGGTCATCTCTGCACATAACTCTCAAGAAGATAAGATCCTTAGGACTTAAAAGGTTATAATACGGCTAAGGTATGGCTATTAAGAAAAGTATTAAGATACATAAATTGGAACTACCATTGCTCCCTTAGCTTACCACTTCTCTCCAAAAAAATAAGACTTTAACGCTACCTTTATTCACTTATCATCATTGCCAAACTTCAGATATCCAAAATATAGAACATTTTTCAAGCATAAATAAGAAGAAGAAGAAGAAGAAGAAGAAGAAGAAGAAGAAGAAGAAAAAGAAGAATTCTCTCTAAATTTGATACTAAGATTTTAGCTTAATTGATGTTAAAGAGCTTATGATTCTTCTCCTTTATACATAGAGTACCTACACTTAGATGAAACCAAGATTGCTAGCTTTTTTTCTTTCTTTCTCTCTTTTTTTATTATTATTTTTAAAATAGCTGGAGCAATCAATTCCATAATTGATAAATAGGGACTCATAAAATTTTTTCCTAAAGATGAACCACATTCTAAAAATTTTCTCATTCTCACTTGATATTAGCAATGTATCCCTAACTCTAGAATCTAAGAATTGAAGGACAACCCTTTACCTAATAGCACTTCCTAAGAAAAACTTATCTCACCTACTTCTAGAATAGCCAGTTTTAAAAGTGTAAGACAAGGGTTTTTTAGGCTTAAAAGATTAAAATGCAGGTGTAATCAACAAACATAAAATTAATACATATTTAGCATACTTAAAAGGGTTTGCAAGGGATGTAATATAGCAAAGGTAGGTCAAAAAGTCTTTTCAAAATTAGATCAAGAAAAATATTGCCCAAGTGATTTCTAATCTCATTTTTAAGTCGATTAGTTGCTTCAAAGGGTGATAAGAAAGGTTCTAGTACTCTAGAATTCCTACTCAATTACCTTTATGCACTAATTTTTATTATTTTCAAAATTAGGCACAAAGTGCACATTTATTAGGAGACTTACTGGTATTGATCTAATTGAAACTAACTAATAAAGAAAAATTCATTCAACAACTAACCACTCTCTTACTATTCCAACTAGTCCAAATAAGGCTTTCTAATTCTAAGTTTAAGATCATTCACAGCATGAACAACTGCAAGGGTAAATTAACTAAGGTGCAAAAGTATGTAATAACAATAACAAACTAAACTAAACTCAAAACACAACTAAAAATTAAACTAGAAATAACTAAATAATAATGTAAACTATAAATTAAAATTAAACAACAATAAAATAAAATATAAAATTAACATAAAACATCAAATTACTAGAGAATAAAACAAAAAAAATATCTAAATGAGGTAGGTTCATATTGATCATGCCAAAATTGATGCAAATGCACAAGGAATAGAGTGCTTGTATTGAAAATGTAGATGAGAAGAGGAGAAAGTGGAATAGAATGCCAAAAAATGGACAAAAAGCATGGCATACGGCTAAAAAAATCAATCTATATTGTGCACCCTTTTGTATCAAGGATTGCCACATTGTACATGGCTGAGACAATTTGGTCTCTGCCTGTACCCCCTTCTGGAACTAAAATTGCACTCAACACACAATTGAGACTATTTGGTCTTTACCGTGTGCACCAAAATTTTAGCAATTTTTTTTTCAATTTTCATACCCATTTTGATGCACATTAGCACACTCATTTCTAATCTTATTCATGTAAAAATCAATTCTCAAATGAATGACACACAATTAGCAAAAACACAAGCCAAAAACTAAGAACTTGTTTGATGAGTCCCAGCTCTACTCTCATTACTATTTGGAGGTCAAGCTTGTGATCTAAATATTGGTATTTTAAAATATGGTCCTTATTTTCCTCAATTGGTAGAGAAAAATTATCAAAGTTCACCAAGGTAGGCAACACCATATGTTTGATGAAGTACGACTCCACCTTGGGTTGTTTAAAAATGTACTCTTTCGGCTCTTCTAGCCTTAATAAACTCTTCAAATGGAATGAATTCAGTACTTCCATTTAAGAGTTGAACCATTTTTGCTCCATTGGCAAAGAATTATTTACAAGAGATTGAAATTCATTCTCCTACAGGCCTTGTCTTCAACAATGATTGGTCCCTCCTCTAATTCATACACCCAACACTTGATTTCTTCGTTGTCTACTCGTTAAACATGACTCAATATATCTTCATTATCACCATCACCTTTATTTTGCACCAAAATACTGAAGAACTCTAATTTAGATTCTAGTTTTTTATTCCTGATTCTTGACTTCTCAATAGATGCTCTTAAGTCTTCAACAAATTCTCTTGATTCTTAATCTTTTCCTATTAAGAATTAATTATGGCCATCCACTCTTATCTTTCAGCTCTAAATTGGTTCTCCCCTACTTGCAATTAAATTAAGGAAAACTTGAATTTTAGAGGCACTTGACTCTTACTATATCACTTGTGAGCAAGGATCTTTAAAAGATGGTGATGAGCATATTGTTAAATGTTGATGTAAGTATTACAATTCTTGCATTTCTCTCCTCAACTCTTCCATTTACGCTCTCAAAAGAACCAATTCTTCATCTTGGGTAGAACCATACATTAATTGAAAATGCATCAAAATTTACCGATAAAGAATAACACCAAATCAAAAACAAAGATAAATATAAGTGTTAAACTAAGCTCAACTAGAGATATCAAACAAACAGCACCATTTATCCCTGGCAATAGTGCCAAAAACTTTTTTGATACTTAGCAGGTGTACTAAATCTTTAAGTAATACAGGCAAATATAGTTAAGACCCTAAAATATCAAACCTAAGGGATAAAGGGCTGTTAAATGAGATATAGAGTTGAGCGGGATTAATCTAAGATAAATTCCTAAAATTTTGATGGAAAAAAGCATCCTAAATCTCTAAATATAAAAAAATTTAATTAAAAACATTGCCAAGGTTATCTACTCCTCCCTAATGCATTGAATTAAACCATAAAGAAATCTATGACTTAAATGTGGATAACCCATCTAAACTCTAAGTTTTTCATTCGAAGCCAACTACTCTAATGATCAGATTTCCCATTTTGAAGCCAATCCGATAGCTAGCATAAGCACTAGTCCCAAAACCTAGGTATGAATTAGCTTCCCATTCTAAAGCCAACCAACCCATTAACCATCTATCCTTCAACTATTTTTGAATCAAATGCAATCTACAAAGAGAGTTCAAAACCTTTATTCTGGAATCTTTGGATGTTGAAAACATAAGAAAAGTGCATGATAATACACATTCCATATAAGCATAATAACCATTCACATAATAAAGTAAAAAGCTCAAATGCTCAATAAAATAGATAAATGAATAAACCTAATAAAGAATAAAACATTTAGACATAAATGTATCAAAATAAGTTTAATCTATTACATAGATATGGGGATTTATAGAACCCTTAGAAATGAAACTACAAACTAAACATTAATAAAATAAAAGAAGAGAGGAAAGAAGAAACTCCAAAGCCCATTGCAGCTGATGAAGTGCCAAGTTGAATCCAAGCCTTTTTCACCAACTCTCTAGCAAAATAAAAGCTAAACTACAGCTAAAGTAAAGAAATATAGATCTAATATAAGAACTTGTATTAAAATAAATTAATCTATGCATTTACAAAAGAAAAGAAAAGAAAATATAACCCTAAAAATTAAAAAAGAAAACCCTAGATCTAAACTATCTGCCTCTTCCCTCTTTTTGCCAAACAAAATATAGCTTTTATAATATCTGTAGTGGTACACGGCTAAGACAAATGGTCTCAGCCATCTGTAATCAATAAAAAAAGTATCTATAGCATCAGCACATGATTGAGACACTTTGGTCTCGACCATATGCTCCTTTTTGGACTGAATAGCTTCAAACTCTTCTTTGGACACGGTTGAGACAAATGATCTCTCCCAAATTCTATAATGAAATGGTGTGGATTGGGGATTCTATAATACACATAACTAAGACACTTTGGTCTCTTATGTGTGCAAGTCAATTTTCTTCATAAAAGTTTAAATTAACCCATTAAACACACCAAAACTTGATAAATCTCAATATAATCATATTTGGCACCAAAAGAGAAATTTAATACCTAAAACACTGGAAACATGCAAAACAAGACACAAATATGAATAAAAACACACTATAATTAAACATTTAATCATAGTTATCATTTGTCCTAGCACAGCTCCTATTGAAAAATCGTTTGCATCACACATTAACTTAAATGGAAGGTTCCAATCTAGAGAGATAATCATTGGAGCTAAAATCATTATTTATTTCAATATGTTAAATGCTTGCAAAAACTTGTCAGTGAAATCAAATGGAGCATCTTTCATTAATAAATTTGACTAAGGCTTAGCAATTTTTAAGAAGTCTTTAATAAACTATGATAAAACCTTGCATGCCCTAGGAAGCTTCGAACACTTTTGACACTCGTTGGGGGTGGGAGTTTTTCAATAACTTCTACCTTGGCCCTATCCACTTTTATCCCTTTCTCAGATATCTTGTGCCCTAAAATGATGCATTGCCTAACCATAAAATGGCATTTCCCCTAATTCAATACCAAATTTGTCTTTTCACATCTACCTAGTACTAAATTAAGATGCTCTAAATAGCTCTTAAAGTCCCTTCCATAAATGGTGAAGTCATCCATAAACATCTCCATATATTTCTCTATGAAGTCATAGAATATTGCAATCGTACACTGCTAAAATATAGCCAGTGCATTGCATAATCCAAAGGGCATTCTTCTATAAAAAAAAATCCAAAAGGGTAAGTGAAGGTGATTTTCTCTTAATATTCGAGGGCTATGGAGATTTGCAAATATCTCAAATATCTATCTAGAAAGCAATAAAACCTCTTCCTTGCTCACCTTTCTAACATTAGGTTAATAAATAGCAAAGGGAAGTGATCTTCCCTAGTTGCACTATTTAAGCTCTTATAGTAAATGTACATTCTCCAACCCATAACCATACGAGTTAGGATGAGTTCATTATGCTCATTTGCTATCACTATCATCCCTCCCTTTTTGGAAACACACTGTACCGAGCTTACCCAACTACTATCAGAGATAGGAAAGATTATACCTGCATCAAGCAATTTCAAAACTTCTTTTTTAACTACCTCTTGCATACTGGATTTAATCTCCTTTGAGGTTGCACAACTAGTTTACAATCCTCTTTTATTAGGATGCACTATGTGTAATTGCTCGGGCTAACTCCTTTGAGGTTTGACGTCTCCTATCCTATTGCTCTCTTGTGCTTCCTCACCACTTCTACCAATAACTCTTCTTCAATACTTGTCAAAATAGAAGATATTATTATTGGTTTTTTTCCATCTTCCAAGAATATATACTTTAAATGAGAGGGAAGGGATTTGAGTTCAAATTTTAAATCTCCTTTTTTTCAGTTCAAATCCTTATTTGCTTTGATCCTCTTCTTCACACTCTATCTTCAGCTCTTCATAATATCACTTCCATTTTTGTTCAAAACCTCTTTTTTAGCTGAATGCATCAAGCAATATTTTAAGGGATCATCTAGTAGGATTTTCTCTTGCACTTCTTCTCTACACCCCTTAATAACATCCATAAAACATAGTGGCTCCTTAAATTCACATAATGGGTACTTCATCACCCTATTCACATCAAAAACCATATCTTCATTATTGAATCTCAAAGTTACTTTGTGTCTATGTACATCTATGAGCGCTCTAGCTATATTTAGGAATGGTCTTCCTACAATCAATAGAACTTTCTTGTCCTCTTTCATATCCATTACTATAAAATCCAGTGAGAAAATGAAATATTGACTAATAAATCCTCTATGATCCCTTTTGGGTGCTTCGTTGAATGATTCACCAATTAAAAGGTCATTCTTTCTTTTTAATATATCTTAGTTTTAACTTCCTGCAAATGGAATATGGCATTAAATTTATGCTTACCCCTAAATTATATAGTGCATTTCCTATAAAGTTTCCCCTAGTTCATAGGGTAGTGTAAAACTACCAGGATCCTCTAATTTGGCTGGGATTTTATTTATGAGAATAGCACTACAACTCTCAAACAACTGAATAGTACCTATCCCCTATAGTTTCTTTTTATTTGAGCATAAATCTTTTATTAATTTTGCATATTTTATCATGTGGAGTAAAGCTTTAACAAATGGTAAATTAACATGCAATTTTTTTTAACATATTTAGGAATTTTTCCAATTGCTCATTGTTTTTCTCTTCCCTAGCTACTGAAGGGAATGGTAAATATAATGCATCAAATGGTAAATCAAAGTTAATGATGGCCTTACCTTTATCTTTCGGCTTTGGGACTTCTTCTACATGTTTAGAGTTAAAGTCATATACCTTCATTGTTAGCTCCACTACTTTAGAAAAAGATGAAGATGTACCTTATTTAGTCCCTTTGATCTTCTTACCACTCCTTAGAGTGTAGCCTTAGCTTCTTATTTAGGGTTTCAATCAACATTTGAAAGAAATATGCCTTGTTGCTTTATAGGGATCGAATTAGCCAATTAACCTATTTTTATTTCCAAATTCCTCATAGCTGCATCCCGGTTCCTATTCCATTGCTCTTGTAATTTCCATCTTATATCTTGGCTAGTCATAAATTAATTTTAGCTAGACATAAGCTTGCAATCATTTGCTCAAGGTTTGATTTTTTATCTTATGGTGGAGGTTATCTAGGTTGAAAACCACAAGGTTGGAAATGTGTTTGGTGTGCTTGAAAATAAGTGTTTATTGTTGAAGGTTGGTATTGTTGATGATAAGTATGGTTATGGCTACTTTAAGCATGTATGGGTGCATTAAATGGGGCTCTTGGTTAAGTATTTAAGGTAAAAGCTTTATTACCATCTCTCCATGAAAAATTAAGGTGTTTCCTCCATCTAAGGTTATAGTGGTTACTGAATGGATCATTCCTCTTAAAATCATACAAGACATTCACTTTTCCCATTCCTTGAGTGTAAGGTTTAATTGGCTTTAAATCACTTCCTAAGTTACCTCATTCAAATGTACTCCCATCTTGGATAATTGTGAAACATTTTGAATTTTTAGTTCATTAATCTTTTTCTTCAATGGCCCTATTTGAGCTTTCAACATTGCAACTTCATCTGTGCTATGAACCCCTTATCTCTTGGTTGATGCCTCTATGCTGGTCATTAAGCTTTGTTATTGCCATCTTATCAAGAAGAAAAAATACCTTTTTAGTTATTTTATTCGTGAAGCTACCTTCGAATGTTGTATCCAATAAAGATCTTGTGGTTGGATTATAAGCTATATAGAATATTGACATCAGTTGGTGCATTGCAATCTCATGGTGTAGATAGCTTTTCAAAAATCTTCTAAACCTTCCCTAAGCTTTATGGAAAGATTTTTCACTCAACTGCTGGAAATTGTACATGGTGTTCCTTATACTAGCTATCTTTATGGGTGGGAAAAACCTAACCATAAACTTTTCTTACATTTTCTCCCATGATCGGATGGATTGACTCAAAATCATAGATAACCAATCTTTTTATTTTCTTACAAATATGAAGGGACAAAGCTTCAGCCTTGTTGCATCTATTGACACTCCTTATATTTGGACCATGTTGCTTATTTATAAAATGATATCCAAATGTTGCACCGGGTCCTCAATCACCAATCCTAAAAATTGGTTATGTTGAACCATAGTGATCATTATCGATTTTTGCCACTTAATATTATTGTTGATGTAGCATTACTGTCCTATGCTCCTCATTCCATCTTGGAGTGGCGTAATCTAGAATGGTCCTTGGTCTTCGACCATCTTGATTTCTTTCATGTTGTTTCCATTTTCCTTCTTCATTCTTAAGAGGTACATCAGGATTCGATGGATCATTCCAAGCTCTATTCATAATTTCTCTTCCATTTCCATCCTTTTTTTCCATTTCTCCTTTAATTACACTTGAATTCCCATAAACTCCACCTTGGCCAAATTCTTCCATGGTGTATTTCTTCAATATTCTTCATTCATAATTTAATCCAAAATATAAATTCTATATCAAATTCTACCTAAAAATCTATTAAAATGACTAAAATATCACTAAATTAACTTACTTAAATTTTGCTCCAAACCTTTTCCTTCTCAATTTCTTTCACTTTCTCCACTTGAATTGAATTTTAGAGATAGGTAGTGATAGATTTAGGGCCTTAGAATTATTTAGGGTGAAAGATTAAGTGGGATTACTTAATGAAAGAATGAAGAAAATGGGGGAATTTCGAAGTTGTGAGGGATGGCTAGAAGGGGGAAGAAGAAAGGAAATTTCTCTAGAAAATTTTAATTTGTAGGGCTTATATACCCATGTAAATTAGGCCAAATCAGGTCCAACCAATTGGCCCAAATTCACTTAAATAATCATTATTTTGGCCTAATTATTATTCTATCATTTTTCTTGCTCAATTTCTCATAAAAATAGGTATACGATGCTAAAAAAATATTGCTTAGGATATATGAATATTTTCGAATAAATTAGATATTGTTTTTTGACTCTACAAATTTTCACCAATTAAAAAATTTAATTTTCAAAATCACCATAAATTTGATTTTTCACCATCAAATAATTCTCTGTAATATTTCAATTAAATTCATTTGTTTGGATAATTTTTTAGAGGTCTCTAGTAAAAAAACAATATCTAATTTATTCAAAAATATTCATGTATCTTAAGCAATATTTGTTTTAGCATCATATACCTATTTTTATAAGAAATTGAGCATGAAAAATGGTAGAATAATAATTAGGCCAAAATAATGATTATTTAAGTGAATTTAGGCCAATTGGTTGGACCTGATTTGGCCTAATGGACATGGGTATATAAGGCCTAAAAATCAAAATTTTCTAGAGAAATGTCCTTTCTTCTTCCCCCTTCTAGCCATCCCTCACACCTTCCAAATTCTCCCATTTTCTTCATTCTTTCCTTAAGTAATCCCACTTAATCCTTCACCCTAAATAATTATAAGGAGCTAAATCTATCACTACCTATCTTTAAAATTCAATTCAAGTGGAGAAAGTGAAAGAAATTGAGAAGGAAAAGATTTGGAGCAAAATTTAAGTAAGTTAATTTAGTGATATTTTAGTCATTTTAATAGATTTTTAGGTAGAATTTGATATAAAATTTATATTTTGGATTAAATTATGAATGAAGAATATTGAAGAAATGAACCATGGAAGAATTTGGCCAAGGTGGAGTTTATGGGAATTCAAGTGGAATTAAAGGAGAAATGGAAAGAGAGGATGGAAATGGAAGAGAAATTATGAATAGAGCTTGGAATGATCCATCGAATCCTAATGTACCTCTTAAGAATGAAGAAGGAAAACGAAAACAACATGAAAAAAATCAAGAGGGTCGAAGACTAAGGACCATTCGAAATTACGCCACTCCAAGATGGAATGAGGAGCATAGGACAATAATGCTACATCAACAATAATATTTTGAGCAAAAATCGATAATGATCATTATAGTTCAAAGGAACCAATTTTTAGGATTAGAGATTGAGGACCCGGTGCAATATTTGGATATCATTTTATAGATAAGCAACATGGTCCAAATATAAGGAGTGTCAATAGATACAACAAGGCTGAAGCTTTGTCCCTTCATATTTATAGGAAAATAAAAAGATTGGTTATCTATGCTTTTGAGTCAATCTATCCGATCATGGGAGAAAATGCAAGAAAAGTTTCTGGATAGGATTTTCCCACTCATAAAAATAGCTAGTATAAGGAACACCATATCCAATTTCCAGCAGTTGAGTGAAAAATCTTTCCATAAAGCTTAGGGAAGGTTTAGAAGATTTTTGAAAAGCTATCTACACCATGAGATTGCAATGCACCAACTGATGTCAATATTCTATGTAGCTTGTAATCCAACAACAAGATATTTATTGGATGCAGCGTTCGAAGGTAGCTTCACGAATAAAATAACTGAAAAGGTATTTTTTCTTCTAGATAAGATGGAAATGACAAAGCTTAATGGCCAGCATAAAGGCATCAACCAAGAGATAAGGGGTTTATAGCGTAGATGAAGTTGCAATGTTGAAATCTCAAATAAAGCCATTGAATAAAGAGATTAATGAGCTAAAAATTCAAAATGTTTCAACAATTATCCAAGATGGGAGTACATTTGAATGAAGTAACTTAGGAAGTGATTCAAAGGCAGTTAAACCTTACACTCAAGGAATGGGAAAAGTGAATGTCTTGCATGATTTCAAGAGGAATGATCCATTCAGTAACCACTATAACCTCAGATGGAGGAAACAACTTAATTTTTTATGGAGAGATAATAATAAAGTTTTTACCTAAAGCACTTAACCAAGAGCCCAATTGAATTTGATGTTTTTAAGACATTGAGATCTTCACCTTTTAAAAGTGTAAGTAGAATTAATTCTCTTGTTATTATTGATGATTGTATTAATGATTTCATACATGATTGCTTAAGGCAAGAGCCTATTGAGTCATATGCTAATGAGAAAGCTCAAGTGCATCAATTAGATGCCACTTCCATCCTTTTCATAGGACTTCAAGGTTTAAACCCTTAAGAAAGGATGATGATCCAAAATCCAATTCTTTAAAAAATGAGGAAAATTTGAAGCTTAAGCCTTTATCATTCAATCTCAGATATGTATTTCTTTACTTAAATTATGAATTTCTTTTTATTGTTAATTCATCTTTACCTAATGATCAAGTAAATGTTTTACGTGAAGTATTACTTAAACATAGGAATGTTATAGGTTATTCTATAAATAACTTGAAAGGCATTAGCCCTAAGATATGTATGTATAAGATTTTATTGGAAGATGATGCTAAGCCTTCCATAGAAGGGCAAAGGCAATTAAATCCCACTCTTAAAGAAGTGTCAGGAAAAAAGTGATCAAGTTGTTAGATAATGGGATTCTATAGTCTATTAGTGATAGGCTTAATGGTTGTTAAGAATGAGTCTAATGATTTGATACCCATTAAAATTATTATAGGATGGCATATGTGCATTGATTATCACAAGTTAAATAAAATAACTAGGAAAGATAATTTTCCTTTACCTTTTCGTGATCAAGTTTTAGAAAGGCTAGCCAAATTTTCTTATTTTTGATACCTTGATGGCTTAAGTGGTTTTTATCAAACACCTATTCAACTGAATACCAAGCTAAGACTACATTTACATGCCCCTATAGTACTTTTACTTTTAGGCATATGCCTTTTGGTTTAAGCAATGCTCACTCTCACTACTTCTCAAAGATTCATGTTTTTTTTTTATCTTTAGTGATTTAATTGATGAGTGTGTTGAAGTTTTCATGGATGAATTTAGTGTTTATGGATCTAACTTTAACCATTTCTTAGAGAATCTTTTTAAAGTTCTTAATAAGTGCATAGAGCATAACTTAGTACTCAATTAGGAGAAGTGCCACTTCATGGCACAATAAGGCATTGTTCTTAGACATTTTATTTTAAGCAAGGAAAATGGGGTAGATGGAGCAAAGATTAAGGTGATTGCATATTTTCCACCTTTAAAGTGTGTTAAGGATATCAAAAGTTTTCTAGGCCATGTGGGTTTCTATGGGTGGTTTATCAAGGATTTCTCTAAGATAGCTAAACCATTATGCAATTTTCTTGCCAACGATGTTGATTTTGAGTTTGATAAAGATTGCCTTAATGCCATTGTGACTTTGAAAAAGGCTTTGATTTCAGCACTTATTTTACAGCCATCTAATTGGAAGTAACCTTTTGAGATTATTTATGATGCAAGCAACTTTACAGTGGGGGCTTTTTTGGGGCAAAGGAAGGAGTTAAGGTAAACCCTATGTCATTTATTTTGCTAGCAAGTTATTGGATAAAGCTCAAATCAATTACAACATTATAAAAAATGAGTTATTAGCTATTACATATGCATTTGACAAGTTTAGAGCATATCTTATAGGGTAAAAAGTGATTTTCTATTCGGATCATGCTGCTCTCAAGTACCTTTTAAGCGAAAATGATGCAAAGCCTAAACTCTTAAGGTGGATTTTGATGATTCGAGAGTTTGATTGGGAAGTTAGGAATAAGAAAGGAAGTGAGAATCTTATGGCAAATCATTTGTCAAGATTAGATCAAAAGGTTTTAGAGAAGAATGATGATGATGTACTAATTAATGAGACCTTTCATGGTGAGCACCTTTTAAGTATAGTATCAAAGGATGTTCCTTAGCTCGCGAATATTGCTAACTATCTTGTAGCTGGTGTTCTTCCTTATGGCTTGGACTACAATCAAAGGAAGAAGTCTTAACATGATAGTAAGATTTATTATTGAGAGGAGCCTTTATATTATAAGAGATGTACTGATGGATTGATTAGAAGATGTATTCCTAAGATGAGGTTGATGATGTTTTGAAACATTATCACTCAATGGATGTGGGTGGTAATTTTGGTGTTACCAAGATAGATTTTTAGCAATATGGTTTTTGGTGGCTTATATTGTTTAAAGGTGATAGAAATTTTGTGCTTACATGTGATAGATGTCAAAAAATGGGAAATATTTCAATGAAGAATGAGGTGCCATTGAAAGGAATTCTTAAAGTAGAGATCTTTGACATATAGAGGATGGATTTCATTAGTCCTTTTCCTAGTTCTATAGGACATAAATATATTTTTTTATGGTAGATTATATTTCTAAATGGGTAAAAGCAATGCTTACTCTCACTAGTGATGCCAAGGTGGTTAAAAAGATGTTTAAGAAGGTTATATTTCCAAGGTTTGGTACTCCTAGGGCTATTATTAGTGATAGAGATTTACACTTTTCCAATAATGTCATTGATGCTCTTTTGAAGAAGTATGGAGTGAAAGACAAGGTTGCCACTCTATATCATCCTCAAACTAGTGGATAAGTTGAAGTAAGTAATAGAAAGCTCAAGTGAATTTTAGAGAAAATAATTTCTTCATTGAGAAAGGATTGGACATTGAAGTTAGATAATGCATTATGAGCATACAAGATAGCATTTAAAACTCCCATAGGCCTTATACCATACTAATTGATCTATGAGAAGTCTTATCACTTGCCTATAGAACTTGAGCATGAGGCTTATTTGGCAACAAAAGCTTTGAACTTTGACACGAAGAAGGTAGGTAAGAAGAGGTTACTTTAGCTTAACAAGTTAAAGGAGTTGAGGATGAATAAATATGAGAATGCTAAGTTATACAAAGATCACACTAAGATGTGGCATGATAAGCATTTGCTTAAGAAGGAAGTCTATGAAAGAGATTTGGTTATTTTACATAACTCAAGATTGCGATTATTCATAGGAAAACTGTAGTCTCAATCATTGGGTTCTTTCAAAGTTGTAACGCCCTAAAACCCAAGTCGGTTAATAATGATTTACATATAGGTGAATAGTACTTTTGATACTGGTTCGCAAGGGTTGATTTATCATGATGCGATATGAGTAAGTATAATTTTAGGATTTTTAAATTAATAACTATTAAATAAGCACAATTTGGGAACTAATAATAAGAAATTAAAAACAAAATCAAGAAATAATGATAATAAAAAAAGAAGAGATTTTATGAAGTCCCAACAAAATTCGGGACTAAGAGTTTTGTGTGGCCACCAGATTAAAAAGAAAAGAGAAAGAAATTAAGAAAAATGAAGGAAAAAGAAATAGAAGGAGAAGAGAAGAAAGAAAAGGGAGGATAGGGAGAAAAAGGATGTAGGCCAGACTTCCCAATGATCGCCCAGTTGCTCCATCATCGGTGGCTACTCCGCCCTTTTCGTTCCCCTCATACCGGTCCCTCTGGCATCTAATGCCTCCTTCCTTCCTAATCCCTCTTCCTAGAAAGGAGTTTCTTCCTTCCTTGGGCTAATCGAGGTTGCATCCGACGAGATGCACTACCCCGATGAGTTCCTAAGAGTGAGGCGACCACGCTAGCATCCTCAGTTCCTTTTCTCCCGCTGGCAATGAATAGATCTAAGAGAGGGACAATCGACAACTCTTAAGTAGATTCTGACCTCATGGTTGAGCATTAGGGGCGTGAAGGCCACTAGATGGTTACCGCCGGTTCCAGCTATAGCTGAGTAGCAACGATACAGCTCCAGCGAGGCTCCGACAATCGGTCCGGCAAGAACTATGGTGGCAGTATATGGGAAACACAAAAAAAATCGACATCAAAAGAGTATGTGACTACCAAACTTATCTCCATAAATTTTTCTTGAATAAATTATGAAATTTAATGGTGGAAATTACCTCTTATTTTTCTCCTAAGATGGAATATCTGTCTTTGGATTGTATTAATTTGTGCAGTTTAATTGATTGTTAAGCTTGCCCATGAATTTTTATTTGAAAATTAAATCTAAGATTTGCATTTTTGTTACCTGGTTTGAATGATATTTATGGAACATAATATAAAATATTTATGTGATGGTAATTGGATTACAATTTATGGAGTGCTACAAGTTTTTGACTGTAGTATTGTAAAATTGATCATGTACGTATTATTGGCTGTTAAAAATAGTTGGTTAAAAGTTAAGATTTTGGGATTTAATTTAAGATACCATAAAATAGGTGTAGTCTAATACAAGTAGGTTATATTATATTATAAATTTTAATTGTTGTTATATATGGATTTATTGTTGGTACCATGATTGCCTAGTTCTTGTTACAATGCCAAAATTATAGGGATAGTGTAATAGTGTTAAGAATGCCTTCACATGAAGATGTTTCAACAGTTCTATACGAAAATAGGTCAGGCATATTTTCCTATGCCAATTGTCACTATTTTATATGACATCCAACTAAAAATACATATCAATATTGTTTTAATTAGATGTTAAAATAGAGATATAAAAATTGAGACAATTGGAACTATAATTATCAAATAGGTAGCAAATAAATTGTCATAAGAATGTGCGTGTGTGTGTATATATATATATATATATAAGTTTTTAACTTGTAATAAATAAATTAATTGGATTCTTGATCATCCACCCTTAGTCGCTAAAATAGATACATTGAGTTAAAATTTAGTTTCTCCTGTGTTTAATTAAATTGGTCAACAATTCGGATTGATATGCATTAACCAACCTAAGAAATTGATTGAGATATGTTGGTCTGTATGGTTTAGTGGTTTTAGACTTACTTTATAGTGACTTGCACATGAAATATGAGAAATTGACTAACTACATATTATGGGTGATTTAATATGCCGCTCAAATGAATAAATTAGCTCAAACATGGTGGAATGATGGATTATATATATATATAAGAGAACTTGTTCAGGTGGCAGACCTATAACTATGGATAGAGTTCATATTTTAAGAATTTGAAATAAACAAAAATGATGAAGTGTAAATATATGTGTTAATTTACTTGCATAAATCTAGGAATAAGATTCGTTATTTACATTGTTATATTTTATTTTTTGAGAAATTATATATATATATATATATATATATATATATATATATATATATATATATATATATATATATTGGTCCAATATTTTTTTTATGTCTTAACTTATGACTATTAAAAGGTATGTAATTCCTCTCAGATGTTGCACAATGGTTATATGTTCATAGCTATATATGTGGCTTTGCTTCTTATTTTGACAATTCATATTAATCGTTAATTTGTAAGGACTATAAACAAAATATATAATTTAAAGGTTAAGATATACAAGTATATACGTGTATATATATATATATATATACACACGTTTAGACTTAAAATAGAAGGTACTTTTTATGACTTAATTGAGGAACATAAGAAATTAAATAAGTACCCTTAAAGATTGGGTAGCCATATAACTCAATGATATAGGTAGCAAATTAGTTTAATTTAGGCGTGTTAGCAAAGTATAAAGTTTATTTAAGTGGATTTCAATTTAGTGGGATAGTTTACTATTATTTATTTGACTTAGTTGGAAGACCTAAAAGATATGGTTGCTGGACAACTTTTATAGAAACAAATGTGTAATTGACTTTAATAATCTCGACACCAACTATGTGAACTAGTGAACTAGACTATGAATTCAAATCATGATGAGTACAAGAATAAGACTACGAATTTCTATGTATAACTTAAATAAGGTAGCTAACAAGTAATTCATGAATTGATGATAAATGGAGTTGAGAAATAGTAAAATAGGACACTAAGGTATCCATAATAGTAAATAGCACTCTTATAAATAGGAAGCCATAATTATGAATAAATTGTTAAATATTTATGAAATATATTACAAGTGTTAAATGAGTGTTACTTTACATTATGCATAAAGTTTTGATTTGATAAATTAAATGCAAAGATGACATGATTGTGTCTTGTAAAATTTGAGTTCAAGCAAAAACTTTTTGCCCTTAGTGTTTAGTGGGTGGTTCAGGACTCTAGGATAGTATGGCTAGCCATAAGGGCATTTATCCTACGGTGTTTTGTATACTGTACTGAGAAAATATGAATATACTATTAGCTAGCTCATTTTACTGATATACTAGGGAGTAGCATCAAACCCTAGTGGTACGATCACTCTCACACACTGGATTTGTTCATCCTCTTATCCGGTTTAACGATTTTCACTGGTTATTACTAGAGGCCATATGATAAAAGAGTGATAATGGGATTAAAATGAATAAATAGGAAGTAAATAGGAAGATTAAAATGAAAAGGACTTAATTGAAAGGAATTGAAAGTTAAGGTTACATTGTAGGATAATTAATTTAGTAAAGGTAAGGATGGAGTGACATAACGTCATATGTAAATAATTAATAAAATGAATAAAAATAATAACATAATAAAATAGAAAATGTGTAAGTGTTTAACTTAAATACCAAACAATGAAATGGTATATTGGAGTATTGTACACTATACGAAGCAAAAATAGACATAATAATACGAAGCAAAAATAGACTTAATACATAAAGTCATGGTCACTTGTGAAATGTGTTATAAGATACGAATGAATGAATACTTGAATGCTATAAAAATATTTATAGATATGAATTAAATACTATATATCACCTAGTGTATTAATAGGTTGATATGAGTTTAATATTTAAATTGATGGTCTACCTGAATTTGACGGTGTATTGCAAAATAGAAATATGAAATTGTGTGTGTATTGTGATGATTATGCGTAAAATAAGTATTTGATGAAGCGTGATATACACGTACATATTTTAACACTACTTTTATAGACTGTATGATAGAATAATCCATGGATTGAGATAAGAATATTTAAATGTTTTATGAAGCTATACCTAACTGACGATTAAATTAATGAGCTTAAATGCAACATAATAAATGGCTTGGTGATGGTGGAACTTAAGATTAAATTAAGATGTTTTTATGATATATATATATATATATATATATATATATATATATATATATATTGAATGTGAAGTCATTATTGACTTTTTGAGCATACTATAAGCTGAAATAAAGAATTTTTATTGGCTTTGAGATTCTGAATTTACATGTTTTAAATTTTATGAGTGTATATTATAAACTATATTATGAGAGAGATAAATTTGGTAGTCACCACTAAGCTTTTAGCTTAGCGCATGGTTTTTCTTTTCCATGTGTAGGTTGAAGATCTCAAAGATTAACTTGTAATCAAGAAATCTCAAAATCGACTATAGCTAGCCATATCAAGGAATTTGGTTAAAGCGCCATAACTACTTTTAGTTATATTTATTAGCATGGTTTTCTTTTATCATGTATATGATTTCAGTGCTTTGTTGATATTAAACTAAAAATTTTGTAATTATGACAATTATATAAGGAAGTTATTATAGATACAGCTTAGAATAAAATTGTGTATAATGTTATTTTAACAGGTGTAACTCATGTGAATTATTTATTAAGGAGGATGGAAAACACTTATGTTGGAGTTTTATTGAGATTGTAAAAATGTCTTCAAAATTTTAGAAGTGTTATTTTTGTACTTTTATTTACAGAAGGTTGATGAATTTTAAAGGAAACTCTACCGAAATTTGTAGGAAAAATATAGAGGAAATAATGTGATGTATTAAGTAAAACTTATTTGATTTGTTTATACTCAGACCATAGATTACTTGTGACATTCTTATTTGGTTCGTTGATCAGACCGGGTATAGGTGTTACAAAAGTAGTCAAGGTTTGTACATATGGGGCCATTGAATTGCAATTGAAAAGGGAGAGATATTCAGGGTTAATAGTCATCGCCTCAAGCTTTATTTTTTTAGCAAATCCATCGATGAGGTGAAGTTGATTACTCTCTCCACTCCTAAGGATGAAAAAGTTCAAGCTAGTTAGCACTTTCAGTTACTTTGCATTATTTTGATAAGTATTTATTTAGCCACATTTTTAGTATATTTATGCATTTTATGTTTATTTAGTGTTATTTTTATGTTTTTCTTCTTTTGTACATATTTCTTAATAGTGTACTAATGTTTCCTTTTGAGTTTTTCTTAGTTCATATTTTTAAGTTTGGGAGATAAGGTGTGTTGACTCATTCCTTGTGTGCAAACTGGGCATAGAGAGTGACAGTGCCAATTTATAAGGGTATTGCTAATGTGTTATGGAGCATGCCAACTCTTTACAGAAAAGACACTTGGGAGTCAAAAGAGTTATGTTAATTTGTGAAGAGTTTCCTTGGTTCTAAGTCATTACGAGTGTGCTAACTTGTTACAGCAATAAACCGTGCCAAGTCATGCCACTCGTGCTGACTTGTAATGTCACTCTGACCCTCCATTTTTCCCACCTTTTATTTTTCTTTTCATATTTCCTATTTGAGTTTTAAGTTTTGTTATTTTTGAGATTTAATTTGAAAAAAATATCTTGAATAAATGTGTTCAAACCCTAAAATTCATAACCTTTCACAATATAGGCCATGTCTTTTCCTACGTTCTCTCATACCTTTTCAAAATTTTCCTTTCCTATAAATTTTGGTCTCTCCCCTAATTAATTTCTATTGCCTTTTTCTCTTCCCTATAAGTTTTATTCCTATATGTATTGCTTCAATCATCTATTGCCTAATTAATTTCTATTGCCTTTTTCACTTCCCTAGAGCCCATGTAATAGGGATGTTTTTCATATGTATGAAATTTATATTCTTAATAAAAGGCATCATTCATTTATTAATGCTATGTTTGAATACATGAGTTTGTAAATCTTAAATTAATAAATGAAGTCCTAGATATTATAAACACAGTGCAAAGGCAATCATGAAGGTGTTCATGATGTGAGATGTCTATCGCATGCAAATGTGTTAATATCTAAATATCCCTAGTCATAGAATTAACAAGATAGGACATTGTTAATTTGGACAGACTAGTATATGTTATGCTTCTTGAATGGTTCAAGCAGTGGTTCTCATAACTGTGATTATGGATGATAATCAAAGCTAACATATGGATTCTTGTTAGACGAAAAAGTTCATTGGAGACCTGCAAAGAGAATCCTCATATGGATATTAAATCTATGTCAGTGAGGAATCTCTTCATAGCAGTTGTGCAAGTATCCTTAGACTTGAGATCACCAAAGTTATCTTAAGTAGCAAGTGGTATACTTTGACTCCATAACTGATTACTTCCAACTGGGAGTGAACATAGTTAGGAGATTGGGTATATCATGACCTACTTGAAGATAGTTGAGTGATTGACAAAGGATTCACCATCCTAGATTTAACAAGGGAAGTTATCTCGCATGATTCTATAATTGCCTTGTTTAGAGAAATTTGGCCAGAGTAATATGCCAAGATGGATGGAGATCCATGAAGGGCATTTTAGGAACAATGGTTAAATTAATAGAACATACATAATTAGATTTATATGAGTTGACAGAAATCCATACTCAGAATCTAATTGAGATAAGAGTGGTGAAATGAGTAATTGCACGGTAACTGTTTCTATGGAAGGGTACAGTCAAACCACATGACTTTCCTGACATTTGGGTAGTCATGATGCCTAGCTAGAGGCCAATCATGACTTGTATAATTATGTATCAAAATATCAATAGAGATTGATAAAATGATTTAAAGGAGTTTAAATCATGTGAGTTTTGAATAGAACTGACAATTACATATTATACTGCCAACATGGACAGGAACCCAATAGGTCACACACATATAGAAAAAAGGGTAAAATGGTAAAATAACAAGGATAATAATATTTGATATTATTATGAAGGTAGAGAAGAGAATATGATAATAATTAATTAAAGAGTTTAATTAATTATGATCAAATAAAATTGTCCGCGAAACTTTTGAGAAATATTCTGTAAATTGGACCTAAATGAAATAATGTATTTCATGATTAATTATTATTGTCTTATAAGTGTTATAAGACTACTATAAGTGTTATAAAACTGATATAATAATTAATAGGACCATTGGAGGAATTATTAAGGGCCAGAGGAATGAAGAAAGTTGGCGAAAGCCCTCCAGAAGAGGGCCACACGCTAACTCCATACAGAAGGGCTTAGAGGGCTTTTTCTTGGACCAAATTAATTTATATATGTTACATAAGTGTTATGGAACTCACATATTTAATTTGGTTGGATTTGGAATCCATTTGGGTATTTAAATCCAATTAGATGCACAAAGGGCCTAGTTTGTGGATTTTGTGCATGGTCTTTTATGAAAAGATTTAATTTGAATTTAATTAAGCCCAAATGATTATAATTAATTCCAGAGGCCCAATTAATAATTCTCCAGAAATTTTAAAGAGCCCAATCTCGTTAAGGAGTTGGAATTTTAACCTAACTA
Organism: Excoecaria agallocha; assembly: GCA_037975025.1. Lineage (NCBI taxonomy): Eukaryota > Viridiplantae > Streptophyta > Magnoliopsida > Malpighiales > Euphorbiaceae > Excoecaria > Excoecaria agallocha. Next base: position 25,015,117 of record CM075811.1, on the reverse strand, counting down.
TAAAAGGCCAACTAATGAGAATTAGGGTTAAGTGATTAAAACAAAAGGAAAGTCTTTTCTCTTAATTTCTCTCTCCCTTTTGCGCCAACTCTTAAGCTAGCTCTTGGAAATTTCGGCCAGCCCTAGTTAAACACCAATTTGTTGGTTCAATTTACCCCTCTCTAGTGTGGATTACTTATTGGAGGTGTTCGATTTTGGACACTGTGGTTTGTGACAACCCGGTGCGAAGTAAAATCAACTGTTCAACAAAAATCAAAGGTGATTTTTCTTATTCTCATATAGTTATATTGTGTATTCATGGCAAGATCAGATCTAATGGTTAAAAAATTTTAAAATTTCGCTCATGTATGTGATGCATGTAACCGTTAAAATCCAACATGGTATCAGAGCCACGGTTTTGCTTTGGATATACAATCCTATATTTTTCTGCGGAGTAAGTTTTGTTTTGTTTTGAGTTATTTATTTCATGAACTTTAAAATATTAGATTTGATTGTTCATGAATGAGAAATATTTATTTCTAGTTGTATGTGTGATCAAATAAATTTGGTGGAAACAAAAATGAAATTTTTGAAACATTGTGATTTGGGTTTGGCGTGAAACCCATTAGGGTTTGGCGTGAAACCCTAGGTAATGTAGGGGCTGTCCTAATTTAATTTCTTATGAATCCATTTAAAAATCATTTAGATGATATTTTATGTGTTTAATATGTGATATTAAGCCGTAGGATCGAACGGAATTAAAATCGAACAAGTTTTGCATGAAAACTAGTTTTGTCGAAAAGTTCGATAAATTGGTGTTCTTCGTGTGTTCTTGATGTGTTCATGGTTAGAACGACTTTTGATCTTCTAAATTTGATATATATGATATATTAAAGTGTTTTTAATTAATTGGATTAATTAAATTGGGCCTTAAATTAATTTGATTAATTTTAATTCATTAAAACCACTTAATGGGCTTAATTATGTTTACGGACTTGGTTTAAATTAGTGAATGACTTGGTGGGCCCAATGAGCTGATTTAAATTAACTATTATAAACATTAATTAAATTTATTAATGGGTTTTAAGGGCTGGAGTGGGCTTGGCTCATTCCAAAAGGCCCAAATGGTCCAAATGACACAAAACTAGTTTGTGTGTGAACACACTTAGGGTTTTTCTTCTGTGGGTTTCGGCCTACACTTGTTTTAAGCCCAAAATTGATTCTTTTAATTATTTAATATGATTAATTAATTAAATAATCAATTTATAATTAATTAATAATTAATTTGATTGATTATTAAGGTAAGAACACATTCATGCAAAAAGGTTTCCTAAAATGAAAGTTTCCAAAATGGAAAAAGTTTCCTAATTTGATCACATCATTAAAATAACTCAAAATATAGTTCAAAGGTTGAAACAAAGTTAGTAATCCATTTCTTTATGCATTAGAAAGGCATATAAGGGTGTATGATTGGCATGATGGATAGTTATGGACAAAGCCCAATGTGATTGAGCATTATGCATGTTTTGGCCCAATGAGGACTTTCATGTCCCGGCTACTTGTTTTTGGTTTGTATTTCATTTCAAATTGTAATATGTAATTAGATTACTTAGATTAGAATTAGAAGTAGAGATGGAGACCATTTTCAAGGAGCAAGATGGGCCGGATGGAGATCCAACAAGCTTGAAGATAATGTAATTATTTTTCTTGTTTGAATCATGCATACTACCTAGGTGTGACCTTTTGATTTCCCTCTTGGCTCGGGGAAATCAATGTAGTGAAATCCATAACTATACCATATTTGTATGCTTATATTTATGTGATAGATATAAGATGCATACCAATGTATGCCAACCATGTATGATGAGACTTAATTAACTAAAACCCTCAAACAAATACTAAGGTATATAAGCCTTCCATTAATTTGAGGAGAACCAGAGTTCTTTATAGTGTGGACTGTTGACCACAGTCAAGCTCACATTATATCGAATATGTTCAAATCTAATTAAATGGGTCATCTTAGCTAGCCCATTAGTTTGTTGACCACAGTCAAGGCTAATGGTTCTAGAGGCAAGATTAGGGAATGCATATATGATATGCATGTATCAAGAGTTGATAACCTAATGATCCAATAGTTATGTAGAGACACAATTGGTATAGAGATACCTACCTTTCAAGGGTATGAAATTTGGCTTGTTGACCACAGTCAAGGTCAAATTACATATCAAGGATTAGATATTGGCTCACTAAGAAAACCATCGGGTTTTCTCGGATTATATAGTGAGGGCTATTAATTCGCAATAAAATAGTGGGAGTAAATGGATTAATTAAAGACCTTATTAATGCATACATATATATGAACATACTCTCATATCTTTTCCATTTCACATCTAGGTCATCATCATGAGCACATCAAACATTAATATACGATCAATCTTGGATAACAAGCTGGTTGGCAACAACTATTCTGACTGGATCAGGCAAGTGAGAATTGTTCTCAGAGCTGAAAAGATCCATTATGTCTTGGATAAAGATCCACCACCACTTCCATCAGATGATGCCATTGATGAGATCAAAGGCATTTATTGAAAATACATGGAGGATAGTGAAGCAGCAGCATGTCTGATGCTGGGTGCTATGTCCTCGGAGCTTCAGAAGCAACATGAAATGATGGATGCTAGAACCATTGTTTTGCATCTAGAGGAGCTTTATTCTTCTCAGGCTAGAACTGAGCAATATGAGATTGCTCGAACTCTATTTAGTTGCAAAATGGTGGAAGGCACTTCAGCTGCTATTCATGCATTGAAGATGTATGGGTATATTGAGCATTTGAGTAGACTTGGCTATGTTATGGATAATGATCTATACATAGATTTAATCTTGTACTCATTGGCTCCAAGTTATGAACCTTTCGTGCTTAACTTCAACATGAACAAGATCCAAGTATCAATTCCTCAGTTAATCAACATGCTCAAGACAGCTGATGGATCATTTAAGAAGGATCCAAAAAGTGTCATGGTTGTCACTTCTGCTAAAGGCAAGAAGCAGACAAAGAAGAAGATAACCAAGGCACAGCCAAAGAATGGTGGGATCTCCAAGAAGAAGGTTGCCAAGAAAGAGAATCCCAAAGGAACTTGCTTTCATTATGGAAAGGATGGCCATTGGAAGCGTAACTGCAAGGCCTATCTAGATTCTCTCAAGGACAAGAAGCAAGCTGATGCTTCTACTTCAGGTATTCATATGATTGAAATTAATACTTATTCTATTGCTTCAAAACAATCTTGGGTATTAGATACCGGATGTGGATCTCATTTATGTAATGATCTACAGGGGCTTAGAAGCTTTAGAAGAGTTGGAAAGGCAGAGATATGTTTGCAGTCAGCTACTGGACAAAACATCTCTACAACAGTTGTGGGAACTTACTATTTGCCTCTTCCTAGTGGATTAGTACTGGAATTAAATAATTGTTATTATGTTCCAGCCTTATCCAAAAGTATTATTTCTTTCAGTCGTTTGATGAACGATTATGATATTTCTTTGAAGGACAAATGTTGTTACATTTTTAAGAACAATATGTTTTATGCAAAAGCTATCATTGAGAATGGTATATTTGTTCTTGATTTAATTAAAGAAGTACTTAATGTGAATACCAAGAGAATGAAACATGATAATCTGAATACCTCATACTTATGGCATTGTCGTTTAGGCCATATAAATGAAAAATGCATGACCAAGTTACACAAGTCAGGTGATTTGGGATCATTTGATTATGAATCATTTGATACATGTGAATCTTGTTTATTGGGAAAAATGACAAAAGCTCCCTTTATTGGTAAGGGGAGAACGAGCTAAAATGGTTTTGGACTTAATACATTCAGATGTATGTGGTCCAATGACTACACATGCCAGAGGAGGTTACTCCTACTTCATTACTTTCATAGATGATTATTCCAGGTTTGGATACATCTATCTAATGAAATATAAGTATGAAGCATTTGAAAAGTTCAAAGAGTTCAGAAATGAAGTAGAGAAACAACTTGGCAAAAGTATTAAAAACACTTAAATCAGATCGAGGTGGAGAATACTTAAGTCAAGAGTTTCAGGATTATCTTAGAGATAATGGGATTTTATCTCAATGGACTCCTCCATATACACCACAACACAATGGTGTATCTGAAAGGAGAAATCGAACACTATTAGATATGGTTCGATCAATGATGAGTCGAGCGGACTTGCCTAAGTCTTTTTGGGGATATGCACTAGAAACTGCTGTTTATGTGTTAAACAGAGTTCCTAGTAAATCGGTTGATGTTACTTCATATGAGATGTGGAATAACAAGAAACCCATGCTTTCTCATATGAAAGTATGGGGCTGTCCTGCTTATGTGAAGAGGACAATGTCAGACAAACTGGATGTTAAGTCTGACAAATGTTTATTTTGTGGGATATCCAAAAGAAACATTTGGATATTATTTCTATCATCCCTTAGAACAAAAGGCATTTGTTTTAAGGCATGCTGTCTTCTTGGAAAGAGAATTTCTCCTACGAGAGGACAGTGGGAGTAAAATTGAGCTTGGTGAAGTTCAAGACCCACAAATAGAAGATGATCAATCGATTGAACCCGAAACTAAATTTCATAATGATGCGATTACAGTTGAACCTGATTATACACAAAATCCTAGAAGATCTACTAGGATGCGTTCTATCCTTGTGAGATATGGATTTCACGTTGATTTGGATAGAGGCATAACTGTAGTAGAGGACAATGAGCCTACAAGCTATCAAGAAATTTTGAACAGTTCAGAACGTGATTTATGGCTTAAGGCTATGCAGTCCGAAATGGAGTCCATGTATGAGAATAAAGTATGGACTTTAATTCAACCACTTGAAGGGATAAAACCCATAGGGTGCAAATGGGTCTTCAAAAAGAAGACTGACATGGAAGGTAATATAGTTACCTATAAAGCTCGCTTAGTAGCAAAAGGTTATCGTAAAAAAGAAGGTATTGACTATGACGAAACTTTTTCTCCTGTAGCGATGCTTAAGTCTATAAGAATACTTTTAGCCATTGCAGATCATTATGATTATGAGACTTGGAAAATGGATGTGAAGACAGCTTTCCTTAATGGAAATCTTTCTGAGGATGTGTATATGACACAACTAGAAGGATTCACATCAGGAAATGGCAAAAAGGTATGCAAGCTTCAAAGATCCATTTATGGATTGAAGCAAGCCAGGAGCTGGAACATACGATTCAATGAGACAATCAAAGAGTTTGGTTTCTCACAGAATGAAGATGAACCTTGTGTGTATAAAAGATTTAGTGGGAGTGCAATTGTCTTCCTAGTTCTATATGTAGATGACATATTGATCATGGGAAATGACATTTCTCTTCTCCAATCTGTTAAAATATGGTTATCCAAGCAATTCTCCATGAAAGACCTTGGAGAAGCATCCTATATTCTAGAAATAAGGATCTATAGAGATAGATCCAATAGGTTGCTAGGTCTTTCTCAGAGTACATATATAGATAAAGTATTGAGGAGGTTCAATATGGATCTCTCTAAGAAAGGGTTTATACCCATGGTGCATGGGAAACACCTTTCTAAGTCTATGTGTCCACAAACACTAGAGGATAGAGAGAGCATGAACAGAATACCATATGCATCTGCAATTGGTTCTATCATGTATGCTATGTTATGTACACGTCCAGATGTAGCATTTGCTTTGAGTGTCACAAGCAGATTCCAATCCAATTTTGGAGAGGAACATTGGGCAGCTGTCAAGAATATTCTTAAGTACTTGAGAAGGACTAAGGATATATTCTTGGTATATGGAGAGGGCAGTTTGGAAGTAAATGGGTATACAGATGCCAGCTTCCAATCTGACAAAGATGATTGTAAATCACAATCTAGTTATGTGTTCATAATGGGAGGAGGAGCAGTTAGTTGGAAAAGTTCCAAACAAGAAACAACTGCTGATTCCACGATGGAAGCTAAGTACATTGCTGCTTCAGAAGCAGCAAAAGAAGCAGTCTGGATCAAAAAGTTCATAACCGAACTAGGAGTGGTGCCTAGCATTGTTGATCCGATTCCTTTATATTGTGACAACAATGGAGCCATTGCGCAAGGAAAGGAACCACGGTCTCATCAGCGATCCAAACATGTTCTCAGACGCTACCATCTCATAAGGGAAATAGTAGCTAGAAATGATGTGAAAATAGAAAGGGTTCCCACAGATGACAATGTGGCGGATCCCCTCACTAAAGCACTTTCCCAGATAAAGCATGATCACCATATAAATAGCATGGGTCTGAGACATATGAGTGATTGGCTCTAGTGCATGTGGGAGATTGTTAGAGAGTATTCCCTAGAGCCCATGTAATAGGGATATTTTTCATATGTATGAAATTTATATTCTTAATAAAAGGCATCATTCATTTATTAATGCTATGTTTGAATACATGAGTTTGTAAATCTTAAATTAATAAATGAAGTCCTAGATATTATAAACACAGTGCAAAGGCAATCATGAAGGTGTTCATGATGTGAGATGTCTATCGCATGCAAATGTGTTAATATCTAAATATCCCTAGTCATAGAATTAACAAGATAGGACATTCTTAATTCGGACAGACTAGCACATGTTATGCTTCTTCAATGGTTCAAGCAGTGGTTCTCATAACTGTGATTATGGATGATAATCAAAGCTAACATGTGGATGCTTGTTAGAGGAACAAGTTCATTGGAGACCTGCAAAGAGAATCCTCATATGGATATTAAATCTATGTCAGTGAGGAATCTCTTCATAACGGTTGTGCAACTATCCTTAGACTTGAGATCACCAAAGTTATCTTAAGTAGCAAGTGGTATACTTTGACTCCATAACTGATTACTTCCAACTGGGAGTGAACATAGTTAGGAGATTGGGTATATCATGACCTACTTGAAGATAGTTGAGTGATTGACAAAGGATTCACCATCCCAGATTTAACAAGGAAAGTTATCTCGCATGATTCTATAATTGCCTTGTTCAGAGAATCTCTGGCTAGAGTAATATGCCGAGATGGATGGAGATCCATGAAGGGCATTTTAGGAACAATGGTTAAATTAATAGAACATACATAATTAGATTTATATGAGTTGACAGAAATCCATACTCAGAATCTAATTGAGATAAGAGTGGTGAAAGGAGTAATTGCACGGTAACTGTTTCTATAGAAGGGTATAGTCAAACCACATGACTTTCCTGACATTTGGGTAGTCATGATGCCTAGCTAGAGGCCAATCATGACTTGTATAATGATGTATCAAAATATCAATAGAGATTGATAAAATGATTTAAAGGAGTTTAAATCATGTGAGTTTTGAATAGAACTGACAATTACATATTATATTGCCAACATGGACAGGAACCCAATAGGTCACACACATATAGAGAAAAGGGTAAAATGGTAAAATGACAAGGATAATAATATTTGATATTATTATGAAGGTAGAGAAGAGAATATGATAATAATTAATTAAAGAGTTTAATTAATTATGATCAAATAAAATTATCCGCGAAACTTTTGAGAAATGTTCTGTAAATTGGACCTAAATGAAATAATGTATTTCATGATTAATTATTATTGTCTTATAAGTGTTATAAGACTACTATAAGTGTTATAGAACTGATATAATAATTAATAGGACCATTGGAGGAATTATTAAGGGCCAGAGGAATGAAGAAAGTTGGCAAAAGCCCTCCAGAAGAGGGCCACACGCCAACTCCATACAGAAGGGCTTAGAGGGCTTTTTCTTAGACCAAATAATTTATATATGTTACATAAGTGTTATGGAACTCACATATTTAATTTGGTTGGATTTGGAATCCATTTGGGTATTTAAATCCAATTAGATGCACAAATGGCCTAGTTTGTGGATTTTGTGCATGGTCTTTTATGAAAAGATTTAATTTGGATTTAATTAAGCCCAAATGATTATAATTAATTCCAGAGGCCCAATTAATAATTCTCCAGCAATTTTAAAGAGGCCAATCTCATTAAGGAGTTGGAATTTTAACCTAACTATAAAAGGCCAACTAATGAGAATTAGGGTTAAGTGATTAAAATAAAAGGAAAGTCTTTTCTCTTAATTTCTCTCTCCCTTTTGCGCCAACTCCTAAGCTAGCTCTTGGAAATTTTGGCCAGCCCTAGTTAAACACCAATTTGTTGGTTCAATTTACCCCTCTCTAGTGTGGATTACTCATTGGAGGTGTTCGATTTTGGACACTGTGGTTTGCGACAACCCGATGCGAAGTAAAATCAACTGTTCAACAAAAATCAAAGGTGATTTTTCTTATTCTCATATAGTTATATTGTGTATTCATGGCAAGATCAGATCTAATGGTTAAAAAATTTTAAAATTCCGCTCATATATGTGATGCATGTAACCGTTAAAATCCAACACAAGGTTTAATGGTTTCAAGAAAGATGGCATGTGTGACCCTCCTAAGAATTGTAAAGTGAAATAATTTTTAAATTTCTTAACTAATTTTCATATCTCATTTCAACCTAAGAAAGGTAAAGTTATGTTTATCAATGATTTAAAGTTTTGGTTATTGCATACAGTACTTACATGTGTAATTTTTCATATATCTATATTCAATTGGATTTCCTATCTAAGTTATTTTTAGTGTGGTGCAGTCACACTAAAAAGCAATTTTGTTGGAATTTTTGGACTTTCAATCAATTGTTGTCATATGCATTGAGGAAGGATGGCCTTATAAATCATAAAAATGTTGTTTCCATTATTGTTAAAGCCTTAGATGTTAACCTTGATGATTTTATACATGTGCTTGAGTGTTTATATTTTACAAGGCAAACTTTGATTTATGGATAGGTGGTTGATGACTCAATGAGACTAATTCCTCCTCGCTTTTAGTCTTGTTGGAGAGGGTTGGCACTTCTACCACCATAAAAGGAAGAAGAGAGTGAAAAAGAGGAGGAAAGTGATGATGAGGAGGAGGGGTTAAGTGTGCCTTATAAGGAGGAGTCCTACCAAGCATTGGCTATCATTTTAGCCTCAAATCATTAGGGTGCAAGTGGTCTTTCTCATGGTTCCACTCATGGGCAATCACGCATTTGGTAGAAAGTCTTAGAAAACCAATGGACAATGCAGCGCCAATTGAATTCCATAAAAATAATGAATCACAACCTTGCTCGAAGGTAAAAAAGCATGGAGCATAAAATTAATACCTCCATTGCTCAAGTAGGTTTCATGGTTCATTCGCCTATACCATTTCTTTTGGTTGAATAAGGGGCGTTTTCTTTTCCCTTTCCTTTTATCTTTTTGGTTCACATTGGGGTCAATGTGAAATTTCAAGTATGGGGGAGGAAATATTTATTTTGTTTATGTTTATGTCTTCAGTTTGTTTATATGTGCATGAATTTATTTTTGTTGGAAGTTTGCATGCATTGTGCTATGTTATATTTTTGCATATAATTTTGTCTTCTTTATATTTATGCTTAGTTTTTCCTAATATTATCTTGATATGGATGAGTACATGTCAATGCCATGTTAATAGTTTACTTTTAATGCTTAATTAGTATAATCTTAAGTTTTAAGTTGTGTATACTTAAGTTTTTCTATCTCCTATTGTTATTTTCAAAGTCTATAGGATGTTTAGTCACTTTTCTAACTATGCCTAAGGTTAGGATGGCATGATTCAAGTTTATTTTTTTTGGACTTTGGTAGCCTTAGGGAAATTATAGCCATAATATGCATAGCTCCCTTTTTAATAATGGATGTGAACACATACAAAAAGGAAAAGAAATGATGCAAGAAAATGTCTAGTGGGATGGAGTATAAAATACACAAACTAAACTAAATCAAGTGAAAAAGTGTAAGATGGAGCATAAAATGCACCCACCAAATTGCAAAGAAACTTAGAAAAATTACAAGTGTCTAAAACTGCCATGATAATTGTGAGATAATGTGTGGGCTTAAACCTTGTCCTAATTGTTATGTTCATTCTTAAGATTTTTAAACTTAAAGATTGTTCATCTTTCTTGCAAAGCTTGGTTAGACTATTGACTTTATGTTCTTCATTTTAACTTTAATAACTTGAGATAGTAGGTTAAATTATTGTATATAGTATACAACTTGGCTACTCTAACATTTTTAAGCATTGGAAGTTAGTTGTTGGCTACTTTATTTTAAATACTCATTCATATTTAAGATGATTTTAGGGGAGGCTATATTCATTTTGAGAAGATAGGTATTTTTGCTAGCTCTTCCACTCTGGCTTTTGCATTCTTGCTTGAAGGTAAGCAAGGTTTAAGAGTAGAGAAATTTGATATCATACAATATAGCATAGTCTAGATGTATTATCTTCTTTGAGTATCATAAGCAGATTCAAATTCAATTATAGAGAGGAATCCTGGATCGTAGTATGAATATCTTTAAGTACTTGAGAAGGATTAAAGACATATTTATGATATATAGAAAGTGACTTGTAAGTAAGCAAGTATAAAGATTTTAATTTCTAGTCCGATAAAGATTATTGTAAGTCATTGTCCAATTTTGTTTCTTTGATTGGTGGAGGTGCAATCAGTTAAAAGAGTTCCAAATAGGATATGACTACCGATTCAACTATTAAGCAGCTTCAAAGGCAATAAAAGAAGCTATATGGAATAGAAAGTTTATAACTGAACTAAGAGTATTGCCTAGCATTATTAATCTAATACCTCTATATTGTGATAACAGTGGAGCAATTACATAATCAAAGGAAGTACAGTCTTATTAAAGGTCCAAACACATTCTCAGAAGATATCATCACTTTACTCTTATCAAAGATCCAAACACGTTCTCAGAAGATATAATCTCTTCAAATAGATAATCAGTAGAAATGAAGTAAAGATAAAAATATAAATAATCCCCATGAATCATAATGTGGCTGATCCTCTCACAAAGGCATTATCCTAGAGCAAGTTCGATCACCAAATTAGTTCCATAGGCATAAAAAAATATGGGTGATTAGCTCTAGTACTAGTGGAAGATTGTTATTATAATGCCCTGGAGCCCATCTAATAGGGATATATTCCATATATATTATGACATTCATTATTCATAAAAGGCATTCTTTATTATATAGTATCGTGTTTATTGTATATGTTTGACATAATCTTAAGCTATTTAATGTAGTCTCAAGTATATAAGCTTATTGCAAAAGAAATCATTATTCATGATATGAGATTTCTATTGAATGCAAATATGTTAACACTTAAGTGCTTCCTAGTCATAATATTAACAAGATGGGATATTGTTAATATAGATAGACTAGCACGTGTTATACTTTTTAACTGGGTCAAGTAGTATTTCTTATAAGTTACAGGTATGGTAATACTTGAAGTTAACACATGGATGCTTATTTGAGAAATGAATTCATTAAAGATCTTTTAAGAAAATCTTAACATGGATCAATCTATGTCAATCAAGAATCTTTACATATTAGTGGTGCATGTATCCTAAGATTTAAGGTCATTATGGCAATCTCGAGCAGGAATATTTGTATTTTGACTCCTATGATTTTACTCCTTCCATAAGGTACCTGTTATACTAATATACCCCTTAGAAGGTTGTAAAGGTGCACATAGGATCAATAATACCTTTACAAAAAGTTTGGATCTATTTATAACTTTTTTTCAATAATTATACATTATGTATACAAACAATCATGTAGTAACATTTAAAGCATTTAACTATTTACAAGATCACATATATGTAGGCATACATATACTTATATCAAGTTTAATTACAAGATAATGTTTAAAGATTATACAAAATTTACTTAACTTTATATTATTTATAATCCTAAGACAAAACTCCTAATAGTAAAGTTTTCTACAAGATTAAAAGACATCTTGGACCATTTATTGCTATCCCAACTCCAAATCTTGCTCCAGTACACCATTTCACACACAAATGAATTCATATAGTTATAAGAAAAGCACATATGCATAATAAAATAATTAAAAGAATAAATAAGTGAGTAAATCTAGATTGAAGTTATTAATTTAGAAAATCTTATTTGATTTTTGATGTATAATTCCAACTAATTCAGAATAGATAGGATTGATTAGTTACAAAACATAGATCAAATAACAAATAGCCTATCAATTTTTGTAACTTTGGGTAATAGATATAGAATAGAAGATACTCTTATTGAGCATCAGATAGAAGAGGTAATAACCTCACAAATATTATAAACCAAAAAATGTTGTAACACCAGTATCAGAAGACATCGTAGTGTCATAGAAGTAGTTGTTCATTAGGCATGTCCAACTACCCAATGCTAAGACTCAACAGCCATAATTTAGTGCATAATATTGAACATAGACATTCAAAACCAAAACATAGAAGGAATAAACTTATTTTATCCAATCTACTCTCACATGTGCATCTTGAGATGCAAACATTTTATACATGATCTATGAGGAGAAAAGACTATCAATATCTTATCAATATACATTAATAAAAATCTAAGGTCAAAAGTATTAATTAAACAGGCATTCTAATTATTTTTGTAGGCTTTCCCAAGTTTTTGCATAGTTTCGGGATCGTTTACACAAGTCCAGAAAATAAAAAGTAAGTTATTCTAAGTGTATAAGTAAAACAGGGGGTACCCGACTGGATTGATGTTCAATTTAGCAGGGTCATACTCATTTTGGACTAAATTCAATTCAGTGACTCGACTGGATTGAAATCAATCCAACTTAGTAGGTATTCTAAACAAGGTACCTGACTGGATTAAAATTCAATTTAGCTGACTGACCCCTATTCTGTAACCAATCTAGTTGGGTTACTGGCATTTTGGACCAAAAAATGCATATCACTGACTGGATTAAGTCCTAATCCAATCAGGTTGATATAAAAATTCTAGATTTCTATAGACAGCTTTCTTTGCTTCAACTTGAACTACATTTTAGGCACAACAAACAAAATTTTTAAATTACATATTCTTCTAAACCAATGCTTTAATATAGGTCTAGTTTCCATAACCATAAGAATAAATTATTTTAAAACATTTTATCAGAATTTACACCTACAGAACCACATACTTCTCTAGTTAATAAGGCAATAGACATAGTCTAGGGACAAACTAAATTTTAGGGGTCTTAGAGCTAAAACTGCAGTTCGCATCCTTTACATGAATTACAAACTTATGCTTTTAGTTTAAGTTGCCACTTATTCCAATCAATTAGGGGCCTATAAAGTAAGTTATAAACAAATCATTCTCTGCATGTTCTATGAACACTAAAGCAAAATTTTCCCATGAACATCTAATTCTACAAAACTCTTCCTATGCGAGCATTTTAATAACCAACTCACTACCTTTTTACATTAATACCATTAAGAAAAAATTTTAGTGACTAAATAACATTAACAAAAACAAATTCAACTACTTTCTTACCTCCTTCGAGACTTATAGCTTCAAGATTTTAAACCTTCTCCTTACCCTTGATCTTCAGCTAATAACACAAAACCTCATTAATTAATATTCTAAAAATTTGAGTTTAGATTCTTAAGTTACATTATAAGTGAGTTAAAAAACTTAAGGAAATCAATTTTTTAGCTTAAACACTATAAATTTCCTCACCTTGCACCTTTTATTACAATATACTTCTCTCTTTCTCTCTCTCTCTCTCTCTCTCTCTCTCTCTCTCTTATTGCACTTCCAACAAAAGATAGATTTTAGGATGCATTTTAGGAAGGAGAAGAAATAAATCTAAGGAACTAAGTGTATAATAGTTGGCCCAAGTTTCCCTTTACAGTAGATTTTTCTTTTGTTTCATTAAAGCAACAATCTTTTAAATGTACTTGGTGTTGAAGGCTTATTGGTCAAATTTTTCTTAATCCTTGATATTTTTCAATTTAATCCTCTTTCTTAGTTTTAGTTAGCCCTATCATAAAATGTCATCCCTACATCAATTTAGTCTCCAATTACATGATATGCACACATTTAAACTGATGTCGATTTTCTCAAGTATACGAAATTGATTCTAGTAATAAAAAGTAAATGAGTTATCGTTCCCATAAGAACTGATGATTAAGTACCGAAATTGTGATAATTTTATAATATTCAGACAATCAAGACTAAAATAATTAACTAAAAGAAAATTATATAAGTAAATCACATAAATAATTCAAAGATTGAATAAAATCAATAAATGGGAACCTAGGGTATCTTTGAATTCACTTGAATTGATCTTTTTGTTTATATCTGTCAGAAATAAAATTTAATTACTTAAGCAAGGAAAGAATAATCCTAATATATTTAACATGCTCTCCCAAACGATGTCAAACTTATTCATCAATTTCCGTTAACCTTTCATAACAGCTATTAATGAGTGAAAAAAAACTATGATTATTCTCAATAATCCCCATAAGTCAAGTTATATTATTTCCATTCAAACTATGTTCTTGTGTTGTTCACAATTCAATTCAATCTAAAAACTTTCCTTCCATACTAATTTTAAAAAAATAAATCAGTCAATCAGTGGCCAATTAATTGAAAGCATTAAGCATGATAATAAATAATTACATAAGTAAAGAAAACTAACCAGATAAACATAAAAAAATAAGAATTCAAGCTATATCAAAGACAACCCTAAAAGAAATTTATCTCATGCTAATCATGTTCAAGAATCCAAAATAACATATCAAATTCAATAACATCGTTAAAGCAAACTTGAAATTGAGTAGAGATGAAATTATTGGTGCTTGAAGCTTTAATTCCACAAAAGTCTTTGAATCCCAAATCTTAAGTTTCTTCAATTTTTCCTATTGCTTTTCCCATCCCCTCATTAGAGATGGAATGGGCTTTTATATGGAAGAAGCATCCTAATTTGAATAGGAGAGCTCCAGGGCTTTTTTTGGAAGAAATAAAATAGAATTGGAGTAGGAAAATAGAATGAAGATTGCATTCCCATTTTTATCCCTCGTCATCACACCTTCAGGTGGTGATTTTCACCCAGTGTCACCACCTAAGATGGTGAAATCGTCTGTCCATCTAAACATCACATCCTTGGGTGGTGAAAGTCTCTGGTTGTTATCTCTCACAAATTTGCACTTGTTTTGAACCTCTAAAGCTTCCAATGCCAATTTTATGTCTTCAAATGAACTTCCAATCCATTAATCATTGAATATTAATAAGATTAAACCAAAAATTGCAAAAATTAATATAATTAAGCCAACTTAACAATCAAAAGATAAAAATTAAGAATAAAACTAAAATATAGTGAAAATGAGCTACTAAATTGCTATTCTAACCTAAAATTTACTTAAAAATGATCCATAAAAGCTTATGTAAAACCTACTAACAAAATACTCCCAAACTCGAACTTTGGTCATCCTCGAGTAAAGAAGAATAAACCACACTTTTGAACAATTCAAACTCAGAATTTCAGATGATAGCAACCAATCTTAACCAAGATAAGTAGAAGCATAATTTACCAATTACCATAAGTACATTTTCCATTTTCCCTTGACACTCCAAATACAATGAATTATAGCTTCTTATAAACCATAACTTTATAAGCTAAATTGACTTAACATAAGCAACTAGCATTTCAAAACAAATTCTCATCAATCCACACCAAACATCACAAATTTCAACCAAGTTCTCAAGAATGAGATATAGAGAATTTAGCATCATAACCACACAATTAAGTTTTGATAAGAGTTAAGCCAATACATTGGGAAACATGTACGTAACCTGCCAAGATAAATAAACTTTACAAATTTATGCAAATAAACTTAGAGAACACAGGAGCCTTTTCCAAATTTCTTGATTCACTTTTCCTATTTGAGGAATTTTTATGGCTTTTGTTCTAGTTTATATCTGTCCTTGCAAGGGTACACTCTTCTAACACTAGTTTTCTCCATACATAAAACTCATTACTAAGACTTTGCTTAAGGGAAATAGGTTTGATCCACTTGAATCAACCAATAATGGTGAACCATCATTTTTTTCATTGTCATGGCAAATTTCAAGCTATGAATGGCCCCTACAGGGTAAAATTCTACCAGTATTGATCTTTTCCATTCATAAAGATCATTATCAAAACCTTGCTTAAGGGGGACAAGTGTTGTACCACTTGAACCAACCAATGGTTGTAAACCACTTCTCAAAAAGAAAAAGATAAACACTTATATTTTTTTCTTGACATCCTATGTTTCTAAATTCATTGCTTAAAAATTTAAAAGTTTATGAATATCAAGGCAAGGTTAAAATAAAGTTTCCAAATGCATTAACAATATCATATTCTTGAGAAACATAGTTAAAATTAATCATATTGGATGCAAAAAGATGAGAAAAAAATTATTTGTGCTAGCTTATTAAAATAAATCAATCTAGATTTGAAAGTCATGATTCAGAAAGTTTGTTTATTGATAGAATGAAGCACAAGCACAGAATGATCAACCTAACTTAGCCATTGTCTAACTATGCTCTAGCTTAACTTGGTCTTCATTTATATGCCATCATCCGAAATCAAGTTCAAATACATTCAAATTGCAAGCAAATTTCAAGCTCAATTTAATTTAATTTTTTTGAAAGACAAACTAAACCACACAAAATAGATTGTAACCACCCCCAAACTTAAAATATGCATTATCCTCAAAGCATGAAATTGATCATCGGGTATAAAAAATAAAAAATATTAAGAGAAATTAGAATACTTCCCTGAAATTACGAGGACTACACAACATTAGAGACTACAAAGGTGGACGAGAACATGGTAAGTGTGAAGCAATTAAAAACTCCATTCAATCCCGCAGGTTAGAGATTTGCTCTTGCGCACCATCAATATGATCTTTTGATTGCTCAATAGTTGAAGTTGTGTTGGAGGAGCTTTGTTCAATAAGTAGTAAAATCTGGCTCTCTTTTAACTCATTCAGCTCTTCTGGGATATCATGCACACCTTGAACCTATTGTTTCTCAATAGGTATATAATTGCCATTTTTATCTAACAACATCCATAGGTTAGCACCCCATTTACAAAATTCCATAGATTGAAGAGTTAAAAAATCCATATAACTAGTTTGTATTGAAAATAGACCCAAGTTTCCTAGTCTGAAATGTTTTGTTATGGCTGTAACAAAGCCTCCTACAATAATTTTTACTTTCTCTTCCTCAGCGACCTTTTTAAGGTGGTCTAAAAGCCAAACACCATTATTAATCGGGATACCTTGATGCATGCAATATATAAAAAATAACTCAGACTTAGTGATAGATCCTTGGCTAATACCCCTATTACAAAAAGTATGGGATAACACCCTATGAATATAATGGAATGCATGCAACAAGTTAGACTATTTGCTCACTGCAGGTTGAAAATCTTCAGTACTGCCAGTGAGTGTACGCCAGGCACCATTCATACTAAGTCTTTGGGATAGGAGCGATGACCTTGGTTTGGCAACTTAAAAATAGAGTTAAAAGTTTGTAAATTAGGCTTGTAGCTCTTATTTCTAAGTCTAAATGTGAATGTATCAATATCAATCATATGGTGTGGGCTTACATCACAATTTAAAGAACTCATAAATTTTAAGGTCAAGTTATGATAATTATGAGTTCTTACCTGGTTGGCTAACAAACCCAAAGTTTAAAGCATATTCTTATCAAAATATTTCATAGCACCATGTTGTCTATTGCGGATGAGTTCTTATCTGGTTTGCTAGAATGGTGTACCAAATTGAAAATTAGGCTCACCTAGTTTTTGGGGTTTAACTGCTTCCTACTTTTCAGCGATGGCTTGCATCTATTTCAACTTTTTTTGGATGGTTTCCTTTATTTTTGCTACCTTTCAACTGTCATCTTGCTCCTTATAGTGGACATTGCTGCGCTTTTCCTTACCTCTTATTCCTTCCCCATCAATGGATCTGATTTCTAAAATCCCTAATTAGAAAAACTAAGGATTCATGAACAAAAAAATAAAAAATATGTTTAGGTGAAGAAGATGAAGATGAAGAAGAAGAACTATTTCTAATTTTAATCCACAGAAAAAAATCGAAAAATGTCAAAGCTTGCTCTTTTTTTGAAGCTTTATGGGAACTGGTGAAATATTATGCTAAATTTAAAGTGGGTAAAACTATTTCACGGGTTAGGCATATGAAAAGGTATGCTAATTCAAAGAAAAGAAAGCAAAACAAAAAGAACTGAAATAATTGCCAAAAAGGATTTCACGAGGTGGAATCGTGATATTCACTGCCAAATTGCGATTGTCGGTTTACTTGGTCCTTTTTCTCGTTTCCCATTTCACGATGTGGCTTTGTGAAAGCAACTATTTTCTTTTGTCATTCTTTAAGTTGTCTTTTTACACTTTAGTTTCCCACTTTTCCATGTTTTGACTTTTACTTTTTTTTACGAGAACAATATAAACCTGCAAAAGAGAGAAAACTAAGTTAAAAATAAATAAATCACTAATTAATAATAAAAAGAATATAAATAATTATTAAGCCTAAAAAATAAAAAAATAAACAATTTACTAAAAATTAAATTAAACTAAAATAATAAAGACATTTAATTGAATGAATGGGTTGCCTCCTAATTAGCTCTTTATTTAACATTTATAGCTAGATCGAATTATGCCTTTTTACTTGAGTCGGAGGACTTCGATGGTTGAAATGCTATCACCCTCAAAATAAGGTTTAAGTCGATGCCCATTTACTTTAAAAGTACGATCCTCACTTTGAACTTTGATAGCTCTATTAGGAAAAATCCTTAAAATTGTGAATGGACCAGACCAATGAGATCGAAACTTACCTAGAAAAAGCTTAAGATGAGAGTTAAATAATAAAATATTTTTTCCAACATAAAACTCATGTCTTATAATATGTTTGTAATGCCACTTCTCAGTTCGTTCTTCATAAATTTTGGCATTCTCATAAGCTTGAAGGAGGAACTCATCCATTTCATTAAGTTGTAACAATCGCTTTTCTCCTACAGCTCTCTCATCAAAATTTAACAGCCTCATTGCCCAATATGCTTTATTTTCCAATTTTACTGGCAAATGGTAAGATTTTTCATATAATAAACAATATGGGGACATCCTTATTGGAGTCTTGAATGATGGTTTATATGCCCATAATGCATCATTGAGCTTCCATGCCCAATCTTTCCTAGAGGAACATACCATTTTCTTAAGAATCCTTTTGATTTCCCTATTAGATATTTCAACTTATCAGTGGTTTAAGGATGATACAACATACCTACATAATAAGTTAAACCATATCTCATCAGTAAAGAATCTAAGTAACAATTGCAAAAATATTTACGTCCATCGTTAATAATAGCTCATGGGGTTCTAAAATAGGAAAAAATATTTTTCTTAGGAAGTTCATAATGCATATGGCATCGTTGTTTTGCAAGGCCACTGCTTCCACCCATTTTGACACATAATCCATTACCACCAAGATGTACTGGTTAGAGTAGGATCGTGGAAATGGGCCTATGAAGTCAATTCCCCATATGTCAAATAGCTCAACTTCTAAGATGTTTTGTAGCGGCATCTCATTTCTCTTGGAAAGGTTACCTGTTCTTTAACATCTATCACAAGTAAAACTAAAACAAAAAGTATCTTTGAACAAGTTAGGCCAATAAAAACCACATTGTAATACCTTAGCTGCCATCTTAGAATGTCTAAAATGACCACCACACTCAAGAGTATGCCAATGTCTTAAAATATCATTCCTTTCATGCTCAAGAGCACATCGCCTAATAATATGATCAACACATAATCTAAACAAGTATGGATCTTCCTAATAATAGTGTTTAATAGCAAAAAAGAATTTCTTCTTTTACTGATATGTTATATTCTAGGGAATTATTTCACAAACTAAATAGTTGGTTATATTAGCATACCATGGTATTTGAGTTTCAAAGATAGCATACAATTGTTCACCGTGAAATGATTTATTGATTGAGCACTCATTATCATCAATTATCTCTAATTCCAATCTAGAGAGATGTCAGTTACCACATTCTCAACACCTTTCTTATCTTGAATTTCAAAATCAAATTCCTGCCAAAGTAACACCCATCTAATTAGTATAAGTTTGGCTTCTTTCTTTTGAAGGAGATACTTAATAGTTAAGTGCTCAGTGAAGACTATTTTTTTATTTCCTATCAAATAAGAGATAAATTTATCAAAAGAAAAAATAATAGCTAAAAGCTCATTTTCAGTCCTTGCATAATTAAGTTACGCATCATTTAAAGTTTGACTAGCATAATAGATAACATGTAACTTTTTGTCCTTTTTTTATCTAAGAACCGCTCCTACTATGACGTCACTTGCATCACACATCAACTCAAAATCTAACTCCCAATTCGGTGACACCATAATAGGATGTGAGCTCCTTTTTCAATTTGTTGAAAGCAATAAAACACTCTTCATTAAAATCAAAAGGCATATCTTTAACTAACAAATTACAAAGAGGTTTTATGATTTTAAAGAAGTTTTTAATGAACTGGTGGTAAAATGTCTCATGCCTTAGAAAACTTCTCACTCCCTGAATTGAGGTTGGAGGTGGTAATTTGTCAATAACTTCAATCTTTGCCTTATCCACCTCAATGCTAGCTGCTGAAATCTTGTGACCTAGAATAATTCAATTCCATCCTGCACCACAAAATGACACTTTCTCCTATTTAAGATTAAGTTAGTCTTTTCACATCTTTGTAAGACTTGGAAAAGGTTAGTTAGACAATGATCAAATAAGGACCCAAAAAAAAATCATCCATAAAGACTTCAATAAAATCCTCAATCATATCAGAAAAGATAGCCACCATACACCTTTGAAAAGTTGCTGCTGCATTACCTAAGTTGAATGACATTCTTCTATAAGCAAATGTACCATATAGACAAGTGAATGTAGTTTTTTCTTGGTCCTCTGATGCAATAGGAATGTGTAAATAACCTCAATATCCATCTAGAAAGCAATAATATTTATATCCTACAAGTCTTTCAATCATTTTATCCACAAAAGGTAAGGGAAAATGGTTTTTACGTGTTGCATTGTTAAGTTTCCTAAAATCAATACATACATGCCAACATGTTACTATTCTGGTTGGTATTAGTTTATTATTTTCATTGGCTACAATAGTGATTCCCCCCTTTTTAGGCATAACTTGTGTAGGGCTAACCAAATTGCTATCCGAGATAGGAAATATAATTCCTGCATCTAAAAGTTTGATGACTTCTTTCTTCATAACTTTCTTCATATTAGGATTTAATCTCCATTGAGGTTTAATTGATGGTTTGTGATTTTCTTCCATTAAAATTTTATGCATGCACAAAGAAGGGCTAATCCCCTTAATGTCAGCTATTGTTTAACCTATAGCTCTAATATGTGATCTTAGAATATACAATAACTTTTTTTCCTGTTCCTTTATCAAATCAGCATCTATGATTATAGGAAGAGTAAAAAATTCTCCTAAGAAAGCATACCTAAGATGAGCTGGAAGTTGCTTAAGTTCCAATACAGAGGCTCTAACAATTAAAGGTACTATAAGAGTTGATTCCTTCTCAAGCTTCTCAAATAGTTGTTTCATTTTCGCATAAGCCTTGTCAAAGCCTTTCTTTGATCCACTTTTTTTGGATCTTACCACCTATACCCCATAAATCTCTACCAACTCATTAGAACACAAACATTCAGGTTGATTTAAAGTTTTTTCCACATAGTCATCGATAATATCAACTTGATTACAATCAAGAAAATTAAAAGGGTATTTAGAAGCATTACAAACATTAAAAGTTACCTCTTCTTGTCCCACTCTCAATGTCAACTTACCTTGTTCTACATCAATTAATATGCATCCGGTGCAGAGAAAAGGTTTTCCTAGAATCAGTAGTACTTATCTTTCCTCTTCCATGTCAAGAATTACAAAATCAACAGGAAAGATTAATTTTTTGATTTTGACAAGGATGTCTTCAATTACATCCACAAGTTATTTAATTAATCTATCCGCTAGTTACAATGACAAGGTGGTAGGTTGTACTTCTCCCAATCCTAATTTTTTAAATAAAGAAAAGGGCATTAGATTTATGCTAGCATTAATCACATAAAGCTTTACTACTCTTGTTATTTCCTATTTTGCAATCAATAACAAAACTCCCTAGATCTTTTAGTTTTTAAGGTAGTTTTCTCTGAATAATGGCACTGCATTCAGTTATCAACTTCACCATCTATATTCTTTTAACCTTCTCTTCTTGGTAAGAATCTCCTTCAAAAATTTAGCATATGATGGAATTTCTGCTAAAGGCTCAACAAAAGGAACGTTAATGTGCAGTTTTTTAAAGATATCTAAAAATTTAAGGAAATTATTATCTTCTTTATGCTTTTAAAGTCGTTGAGGAAAAGGAACTGGTAGAACATATGGGTCGATTTGCTCAGTTTCCTTAATGCCTTCTCCCTCATCATTGATATCCATATTTTCCTTTCTTGATATAGCAACTTCCTTATTCTTTTACTCTTCTGGCTTTCTACCATTCCTCAATGTAACTCCCTTTAATTGTTCCTTTGGATTTGGCCATGTATTGCTAGGTAAATTACCTTGAGTTTGATTTATCATAGCTTATGCCAGTTGACCAATTTGAAGCTCTAGATTCTTGAGAGAGGCTTATTAATTTTAAAAAGTTGTCTTGGTATCAACCATTAAATCTGTGGTTGCTTTGGTGAGGTTAGCAATTAAATCTTCCCATAAAGTTTTCTTCTTTTACTACTAAAATCCAGGTGGGGCTCTTTGCACATGCTTCTGGTTAGTCTATGAGAAGTTAGGGTGATTTCCCCATCCAGGATTATATGCATTGGAATATGGATTTTTCTATTGGCGACCTTGATTAGCTACATAATGAGCTTACTCCAAACTTTGCTGAGTGAAAATTACTCCCTCTTGGTATTCATTGGTTCTATGTTGTCTATTACATGTTTCACAAACCTTCACATAAGATTGAATAGAGTTTAGTCCTAGTTTATCAACTTTAGTAACTAGAGTATCTATTTTAAAATTAAGTGCAAAAATAACATCAATTTCTAGAAGTCCATTAGTTTTCTTGGTCGCTTCCGTCAGATGAGTTGCACATATAGTTGTTCATTGCAATTTCCTCAAGAAGCTTCCTTGCATCATCCATTTCTAGTCCCATAAAAGCTCTTCATGCTACTATATCAACTAGGATTCGAGTGTTGGGATGGAGACCAATGTTAAAATTCTACACTACCATCCAATCTGTTATTCCATGATGTGGAAACTTTCTCAAAAGATCTTGAAACCTCTTCCAAATATCATATAAAGGTTCAGACTCTCATTATGCAAAGTTATTAATTTTAGACCTTAACTTTGTTATCTTTGCTAGTGGAAAGAATTTTGTTAAGAATCTCTTAACCAGGTCATTCTAAGTAGTAATTGTCCTTACTGGCAGAGATTCTAACCAACTCTGAGCCTTGTCTTTAAGTGTGAAAGGAAAAATTCTTAGTCTAATAGCTTCATCAGAAGCTATGTTAGTCGTAAACGTGCCACAAATAGCGAAAAATCTTGAGATATGCAAATTTAGATCTCCAGTGGCCAGTCCTCAAAATTGATATAAATTTTGAAGCATAGGTAATATAAATGACTTAATCTTAAAGTTGTTAGCTTCAATGGTAGGTTGCAAAATGCTTGATGTTGCTCCTTTAACAATCGGGGTTGAATAGTTGCACAATGCGTGTCTAGCTGGCTCCCCCATAACTAAATCCTTTTTCATTTCCTTTTTTCTTGTTCCCTTAATCTAGCTATGAAAGTGCACTTAATTTCAGGATCAAATTGCAATAGTTCAAAACTTTTTGATCTTCTTATACACTTAAAAAATAAAATTAAGAGAGAAATTAATATTAAAAAATAAAATCTAAAGTAAAAGCAAATTATTTTGTGTTGATATTAATCTATTCAGTCCCCAGCAATGGTGCCAAAAATATGTTGCCAATTTTCATAAGTATACAAAATCAATTCTAGTAATAAAGAGTGAATGAGTTATCATTCCAATAGTGACTGATGATTAAGTACTAAAATTGTGATAATTTCCTAATATTTAGATAAGCAAGACTAAAATAATTAACTAAAAAGATTATATAAGTAAATCACACAAACAATTAAAAGATTGAATAAAATCAATAAATGGGAACCTAGGGTATCTTTGAATTCACTTGAATTGATCTTTTTGTTTATATCTATCAGCAATCAAATTTAATTACTTAAGCAAGGAAAGAATAATCCTAATATATTTAAAATGCTCTTCCAAGCGATGTCAAACTTATCATCAATTTCCATTAACCTTTCATAACAATTATTAATGAGTGAAAACAAACTATGACTATTTTCAATAATTCCCACAAGTCAAGTTATATTATTCCCATTCAAACTATGCTTTTGTGTTTTTCACAATTCAATTCAATCTCAAAACTTTCCTTCCATACTAATTTTAAGAAAATAAATTAGTCAATCAATGACCAATTAATTGAAAGCATTAAGCATGATCATAAACAATTACATAAATAAAGAAAACTAATTAGATAAACCCAAAAAAAATAAGAATTTAAGATACACTAAAAACAACCCTAAAAGAAATTTAGCTCATGCTAATCATGCTCAAGAATCCAAAATAACATATGAAATTCAATAACATAGTTATAATCATAAAATTTCTATCTCAATTTCTAGAACACGAGAATAAATTAAACACAAGCATATCAGAAAAAAGGCATATATATATTATTGATCAAACTTAGATTCACAATTAAATCATCTATTAGATACATCAACCATGAATAAAAAAATAAAAAATATAGATCAACAAAAGAATTATGAAAGAATAAGATTTGTGTTGAAATTAAACCTCAATTATGAGTTATCATAGTAGGAAAAATGAGGGTTCAACTTTCCCTCAACAAAAGAGAGAATCTACTCATTGTTAATTATTGAAATTGAACAAAATAATGAAAAACCAAATAAGGTACTCATAGAATGAACTATGACTTGATCTTCAGCTCTTGAAAAACTCATAGAGAAAAACTTGAATTAACTCTAAAAGAATATATCTAAGCTAAAGAATTATGCTTTAATGAAAAACCTCAGTCTAACTTGATAAAAATTAATCTAACTATCCATATATGATGATAAAATACTAAAAGTCCTGGTATACATGAAGTCTAACCGCCACTAGAAGTCACTCAGCTGCTAAAAGTCTTTTAATTTTGCACCAAAAATTAAATTGACCTAGTGGAGCCACTTGTTGTCCTAGCTGGGTCATGCAAGTTTGCTTCCCATGATTTTAATCGGACCCGATCGAGCCACTCTCTATTCCAATTGGGTCATAGGCTATTAGATTATAAGTACTTCTCTTCAATTGACCTGGTTGAACCACTTTTTATGCCAACTGAGTTAATTTTCAAACTTTGGTCTTTAATTCAGCAAAACAAGCATAATTTAACTCAAAACTCTGCTATTTCAAAACACATAATATTTAAAATTAAAACATACAAAATAAATATTAATTAAACTCTAAAACACAAAAAACATAGGTATAATTTGGAAATATCAAATACCTCACACTTAGTTTTAGCTCACCCTAGAATAAATTTGAACAAATCACATTTTCGAAATTCTCAAACTCTAAACCTAGAATCATGATGTTCAAAGCTAAGTTTAAAATTGACAATGGCACTTAATGACACCCTAACCAATAAAGATTCAAACAAGAGGATACTTGAAAGTTTGTGTGTGTGTGTGTATACGAGATCAAAATATTTTAAGCAATTTCAAAGCTAAAACTCCAGTACAATCTAGTAATCAAGCATCAGAATTAATGTACATTAAACTGCATATGCTATTTCACACTTAAAACTCAAAAGATTCCATAGGCCTCTCTTTCAGCACCAGAATCCTAAGGTCATCTTATCTAAATAACTCAAAACAAGGAAAGATCATTAGGTCTTCAATTCAATTGAAATGTCGTCAAGGTAAAGGATAATCAAAAAAGGTTAAAGATAAGCAAAATAAGAATAGTCACCCTTTACTTGAATATACCTACATACACCTAATAATAAGTTTTACCCATATTAATATCACCAAAGTTGCCATAACTAGATCATACAGGAACATAAAACACTAAAGCACAAAACATGAAGGCTTTTTGATATTTTCTTTTTTTATTTCACAAACTCAATCAAATTGAGAATTTAAAACCTTTTTCCTCCCTATTGAAAATACACCACTCTTAAAACCTACTATACTTTGCTTACTTACTGAATCAAGTTTTTCTTTTCTCTTTTTTCCCTATGAAATTAAGAGCAAGGCCAGTTTTTTCCTTAGAATACTAAGCAAGGGCACTCAATAATTCTAGCTCAAAAATAATAATACATTCTTATGCTTGTAATAAAAAATTGACAACATCCCCGTATTTAAGTTCCCTTTAATGAAACTACACCTATTATATACTCTTTAAATAATGATCAACCCCTCCAATTTCTAGAGTGGCCAATTCTTAGAAAAGGAAAGATAAAGGCTTTTAACCTTTAAGGTATAAACATGTGTGCAAAAAATAGAAAATTAATTATGACAGGCATTAAGCATGCCTTATAAAGCTCAAACGGGCTAACAAGGGACACAATATATAAAAAAGGTAGAATAAAATTCTTTTTTGATGACTAAAAAAGAAAAATTGCCTAAATCATATCCTAAACTTGCTCAAGTTATTTTATTGATTGGAAGGGTGATGAAGAAGGTTCAAATGCTCTAAAATTCCTAACTCAACTACTTTTATGCACTAGTTTTTCTTAAATTTCAAAATAGGTCTTTTGTGTGCAAAAGTTGGAAACTAGCAAATATGTTCAAGTTGAACACTAAATTGGCTAAGATTACATCAAACAATATAGCTATCCTAAAGTTAACCAAAATCTTGAACACTACAAAATTCTAAGCTAAAGTTTCAAAAGTTTAAAATTTGGAAACAAAACTAGGCGAACTAAAGTAATTGTAGACCATATGATCTTCCAACTATACCCTACATAACTAACACACAAACTAAACAAACTAAATTAGAGAGAAAAAATAATTAAAAATGCAAAACATAAAGATAACTAACTTAGCAAAGTATTACATAATTTAAGGAAAAAAAGTACGATAATTAAACAACAAATACAAAACATACCAAAATAAAAATGAAACAACAAAAAAAATAAAAAAAAGACAATTCATGAGAAAAATAGGGTTAAGATTGTTTTTCCAACTCTCTAAAATCAATAAACATGTAAGCTCAATTAGGCTCCACCTCCCTCTCTAAATCTTATTGTCCTCAACAAGAAATCAACAATCCTAGCTTACTATAGTGGTGGTGAAGGTGGTGGTGGAAACCTTTCCCAAAAATGCTTGAAGGAATGCTCTTGAAAGGTAACTAATTTCTCTTGATTCACACACAAAGTGTTTAGACAATGCTTGATCGACTCTAAATGGGCCTTCTACATATCCAGGTATGTTTGCACTAAATTAAAGAAATCCACCATTTATGATGTTGGGTATGGAGTGGGTTTTAGTGCAATTGCCTTCTTATCTTTTTTTGCCTTTTCATCCTTATCTGAAGCATCCACTGGTGTATTAGGTGGCAATTAGGTGTGATCCTTTATAACCACAAAGATATACTATTAGCATGTTTTCTAGTGCTGATCCTTCATTATATTCATATTTTTGAATAATTTATAGTCCATATATGCCACTAACCCAAGTGAGGTACTAGGCAACTCGTGATGCACTACTTAGGCTAAAACTATAATAATACCCCCTAAGGAAATCTTTTTTGTGATCTCGAGCCATCATTAGAGATCCTTAATCTTCCTTAATAAATAGTAGGCACCATTTAGTCTAATCCCATCCATCATACATCTCAAAATGAGCACCTATAAAGAATTCACATTACCTGTACCTTGAATATGCCTATAGAAGGAGAAAGCAAAGAATCGGTGAAGGATGCGTAAAGCATAATTTTTCAAGTGATAAGCCTTCATCATTTTGGGTACATATCTAGTTGGCTTAACATCATCCCTTTTCATAACCCAATTCTACCGAGGCTAGGAATTAGAAAGCTCTCTCGTGCACCATCAAAAG
This sequence comes from Excoecaria agallocha, assembly GCA_037975025.1. Lineage (NCBI taxonomy): Eukaryota > Viridiplantae > Streptophyta > Magnoliopsida > Malpighiales > Euphorbiaceae > Excoecaria > Excoecaria agallocha. The sequence goes on along the minus strand of CM075811.1, from coordinate 24,986,968 downwards.
GAAATCCTAAGTGCTCTATGAATTCTTTGAACGTGATCCAGTATTTCTTTCTACCCAACTAAAATCTCATGATCTCATCTTTATCTTCATTTGATTTGAACGTGTATTGGAAGTTAGTGAGGAAGTCTCTAGTCAAGTCTAGATACACTTCCTCTTTTTTCTTAAAGAACTTAGTCCACCAAATGTTCGTGATCAGCTGAATAACTTTGACCTTTAGATTACCATTGATAAGGTCTAGATAAAAATCATCCAAGTATATAGGATTTACATATTCAACCTTTAAAAAGTACTTATATGTCTTGTGTAAGCTCAGGATCATATAACTGGGCATTTGAAACAGAAAAGAACTATGCCCTATTTTTGCATGAGGACATTTAGGAGCCACTACAAAACAACCAAAAAGAGCATTTAAGTTATAAAACATGGCTTAATCACAATAACAAACAATTAAGAAAAATGGAAGCACAATAGTTATTATCACAACTTGGAAGTTAATAAAGCCCAATGGTAATGCAACAATACAAAAGGAAAAGAAAAAACACCATGAAGAATCAAACATATAGAAATGATAAAAAGAGAAAAACCATGCATACAGGCACATGTAAAAGCACCGATAATAAAGGGCAAAGCAAGGATTCTCATGGAAACATTAAATCATGGCATTATATAAATATGAACCAATCAAATTTTTATCTCAATATCTAATATTTAATGATAACTAGGGAAAATACATACTTGCATGAGAAAATTTAAAGAAAAGAGGAAAAAAAATGTATGCAAATGTCATTGAGGCATTTCATTGAACACTTTGTATGCTTTAAAATGAGGCCTAAATGCATAATAATTGACACAAATAAATTGCCTAAAACATTAAATAACACAAGTACAAAACATAAGAATAAGCAAAATGCAAGAATAAGCTCTCAAATCGTCAAAAATTTTAAGAAGCATAAGCCATTTGTAGCCCTAAACACTCACCAACAAATGTAATCCAAAGACAAATAAAAAAAATAAAAGATGCAATAAAAAAGGGCAAGAGAATACATGAGTATAAAAATTAAGAGAAAGAGGAAGGTACGTACTTAATTGATGCATATGACACAAAATGAGGTCTTAAAAAGGGAAGAATTGAGAGAAATGTGAAAGGAGATAAGTGTAAAAATGATCGCACAAATGAAACACAAAGGGTTTTAACTTATTTAAGTAACCCGATCAATACACCTAGTGTCCTAGCCAGGTTGCTCAGTTCTATCCTTAAAGTAAAAGAGTGACCCGACCAAGCCATATAGTGTCCCAGCAGGGTTATTAGGCTCTGTCCGATTCTTCCATAAGTGACCTAGCTGAGACACTTGTGTCCCATCCGGGTTGATTTACTCTCAGATGCATATAAATTTATATTTGCAAATATTTTTACTACACATTTCAACTCCTAAGTTCCCATAATAGAATTATGCACCAATCACATTAGACATATAAAATTGATCATCAAAACACTTTGAATTCAAATATACCAGAAGTATCATTAAGGTACCTTATGAATTGGATTATGTCTCATTTTAAGTCCCATATTTTAGCCAACCAATTAAGTAAACTAACACCTTAAACTCATAAATTGCTGGATAAAAACACATTAAAACTAAAAAAACTCAAACATAAATTGACCTATAAAAATCTACGAAATAAAACTAAGATAAAAGATAGAAAGAATAGTTCTAAAATTATAAAGTCTTCAACTAGAATTGTGAAATGGCCTTACTTGTCAAGAAAAACTAAGGTTGCCTCGACAACCTCAACATGCGAAGCATTGTAAGGCTTGAGACGGTGCTCGTTCACCTTGCACTCCTGACCATCCTTCAAACTTTTCACTGTCGTTCCAAAATTAGTACTTTTAATAACTTCATATGGTCCAAACCACGTCGATTTTAATTTCCCTAGAAATAAATGCAACCTATTATTATACAGTAACATCGATATTCCCAAAATAAATTCTTTTTGGACCAACTTCTTATCATGCTAGCTTTATTTTCTCCTTATATGTAGTAGTATTGTCACATGACCAAAGTCAAAACTTTTCAAGTTTATTGAGCTGCAAAAGTCTCTTCTCACCTATAGTTCTCAAATCAAAATTGAGAAACTCGATAGCTAATATGCTTTATATTCAAGTTCGACCAGAAAATGATATGCCTTCCTAAAAATAAGTCTAAATAAATACATGCCATAGGGGTCTAAAATATAGTTCTATATGCCCATAGAGCATCATTTAACCTCTTTGCGCAATCTTTCCTAAACTTATTAACAATCTTTTCAAGGATGGACTTTAATTCCCTATTAGACACCTCTGTGAGCAATCTTTCCTAAAATAAATTAAGAATTTCTCTCTTTTCAACATGTTTACAATCCAATCTTGATAGATGATCAACTATAAAGTTTTTAGCTCCTTTTTTTTCCTTGATTTCCACATCGAATTCTTGCAATATTAGCACCCATCGAATCAATCTATGCTTTGAGTATTTTTTGGAAAAAAATGCCATAAAGTCATATGATCCGGCCAAACTATTACCTTAGCACCAAGCAAATAAGCTCAAAACTTCTCAAAGTCAAACATGATTGCTAAAAGCTCCTTCATTATAGTTGTGTGATTCACTTGAGCTCTAATAAGGATGTGGCATAGTGTGAAAAATTTTATCCTTTCATTTCCCTAAGATAGCTTTGATCATAAAATCGCTGGCATTACACATAATCTTAAAGGGCAGCTTCTAATTTGGTGATGTAATGATAGAGGCTAAAATTAATTTCTATTTCAAGGTATTAAAGGCTTGCTAACACTCATCAAAAAAATTAAATGTAGCATCCTTTGTCAAAAGATTAGAAAGTGACTTTTCTATTTTTGAAAAATCTATAATGAAACGATAGTAAGATTTGCCATACCTTAGGAAACTGCTAACACCTTTAATAGTTGATGGAGGGGGGAAGTTTTTTAATAATCTCTACTTTAGCCTTATCTATCTCAATCCCTCTCTCCAAAATCTTATAGCCAAGGACTATTCCCTTATGTACCATAAAATGACACTATTTCCAATTCATCACTAGATTAGTAGCCTCACACCATTCAATATTGGATAGATAACTCTCGAACTCCCTACCATAAATTTTAAAATCATCCATAAACATTTTCATAAATTTTTCTACAAAATCATTGAAAATGGCCATCATGCCTCACTGAAATGTAGCTTGTGTATTGCATAACCCAAAAGGCATGCATCTAGAGGCAAAAGTTTTATAAGGGCATGTGAAAGTTATTTTATCTTTGTCCTCAAATGATATAAGAATTCACATATACACAAAGTAACCATCTAGAAAATAGAAAAAATTATTTTTTGCCAATCTCCCTAACATTTAGTCAATAAAGGGTAAAGGGAAGTAGTCTTTTCTAGTGGCATTATTGAGCCTCCAATAATCTATGAAAACTCTCCAACACATAATTTTATGAGTTAGAATCAATTCATTTAGCTCATTTGTTACTATGGTCATTTCCCCTTTTTTAGGCATAGATTGTACTGGACTCACATATTTACTATCAAATATAGGATAGATAATACCTATATCTAAAAGCATTATAACCTTTTTGAGGGCCTAATCTTGATCCTAGTAGGAAATATGTTTAATTATTTGATACTATATGTACAATTAATATTTTTATGGTTATAACCATATTGGAATAAAGCTTCTTGAAGGGCAATATGGTAATTTCAGTGAAATTTATGGATAAAAGGTTAATTGGCTGATAAAAGTGATGTTAGGGTAAGATTTAGGATTTAAGATCTATTTAGGGACAAATCATAAATTAAAAGTTGGAGGGTTATATTTTGAGAAAGAAATTGAGAATGGGGGTAAAAAGGGTAATTTGGTGGTCTCTTACGTGATCCCAGTGATAAATATCACTGCCTATTTAATGAAAGACCATCTCTCTCTTTTTCTCTCCATGAGTCTGGAACTAGGGTTTTGGTAAGAGAAATTTCTCCCTTTTATCTCTTCTATTAATGAAAGATTTTATGAATACAAGAAGGAAAATTTAGTATTTTTATGTGGTTTGTTATAACAGAGACAAGCAAGGATAAAGGTAAAGGTGTCTTGAAGGAGTAAGAAAGTCATGGTGTTCAGGTATGGGAGTACTATTGGTTTTGTTGTCTGTAAATGGATCTATAGAAATTAGGGTTATATTACCCCAATTCTTTAATTGGGAGTTTTAAGATGAGTAATGAAAGATTGTTTGATTTAAGATGAGTTTTGAAAGATTGTTTGGCTTATGGAATCATTTTTATTCACTTTAAGCTGAGATCTGATTTGTTTCCTTGTGATGCTCGGCCAAGAAGTATTTGCCCCTGCCAACTCCTGAATCCCTTTGTGAGTTATGCACCTTTTTCCCCTGTCGACTCGTGAATCCCTTCATGAGTTATGCACCTTCTGCCCCTGTGTCACTCATGAGTCCTCTCACGACTCATAAATGTTCTGATTCTTGCTTGGCTACCGACTCGTGAATCCCATCACGAGTCATGCATTCTTGTCCAAGTCGTGAGTCTGGTTGCGACTCATGAACCTCATCCCTCGGCTTCACTCGTGAATACCTTCGCAAGTCGAACATTTCTTCACGACTTATGCTCCTTCTTTACCCATATTATCCTGCAATACAAATACACACTAAATAATAGACCATTTAACTGCTCTTCACTTCCCTGATTTGCACATTTATTTGAATCATCTAACAAAATACTTCTACAGTAATATTGATTAAGCCAACACTCTTTATAAAGATAATTAGCCCTCTAATACAACCTAATTGGCATACTTAATGAGTTTTTGTTCACGAGTCGTGATGATGGTGCCGACTCGTGATCTATTATTCCAAGCATACCGAGTCGTGATTTTTACTTTCCTGTTTTTATTTTTTAATTCATTTTTATTTCCTTATTTCACATTTATTTTGTTTAATTAGGTGTCTTAGCGGTTTTTATATGAATTAACTACCCTTTAACTACCCTTAATTAACTTCAATTACATGGGGGGAACGATTATAAATTCAAATCCTAAGGTTTGCGAATTAACACACCATTTCATTTTTTTTCCTCATTCTTCTATATAAGTACTGCAGTTATTTCTTTCTTTCTTTACACATTTCTTTTCTCTTATTTCACTCGTGCATTTCACTCTATACGAACTCTATTCACCTTCTCTTTTCATTTTCTTGTTTTTCTCTTCTACTCCTCCATCTTTGTTTGTTTCTCTTACCTTTCTCTTCCTCCATTACTCTTTCTGCACTTTTCTTTTCCTGCTTCATTTTTCTTCTACAACGATGGTGAGAACCAAGAACGTTTTCGCATCAAAGGGTCAACAGGGAGGAGATGACGCCCAACTTCAGAGTTTGCAGACAGACTTTAGTTCACCATTCCCTCTTTCCTCAATCCATGAAGGTAATAGATTCCTTGTTCTTAAAGATAGAGCAATCACTCAATGTAAGTATTTTCCCAACTCTTTGCTTGAGCAAGTGGGTGTTCTTGATGAAGTTAATGAGATGTTATCTAAATGTGGTCTCTTGATGTTTGTTAATATGCATGAGCAGTTCTACACTAATTTAGTTTTGGAGTTTTACACAAATTTCAAAGAAAATGCTGATAATCCTAGGCTTGTAGACTTTCGCTTGAATGGTGTTGATCATGCTCTTACTTATTTCATGATGCATCGTATTTTTGGTTTTAAACCAAGTGGATTATGTACTCCTCCTAAGAGTTATAGACTAAATGATTTTTGGAACTTTCTTACTGGATTAACAACACCTTATAAGGCTAGAGAGGCCAAATCCATGTTCATTTCAGATTTAAAATACTGGATTTTGCATAAGATTCTTGCCTCTGTTGTTTTCAACAAGCCTGAATATAATAGAGTTTCAAGTCATGAACTTTTCTTGATATGGTGTGTGCATAACCGTAAGTCTATTTGTTGGTCTTATTGGATTTTCAAACAATTGTTGAATTGTGTTAGTCGTCCGGAGTCCCCTATTACACATGGACATGTTATTACTGCTATTGCTAGGGGTATTGATATTGATTTACGCAATTATGACACTGTACTTCCTTGCTTGTATTTTTCAAAACAATTGTTTAAAAGAGGAGAAGTGGTTAACCATTCATTTCAATACATACCACCTATATATCATTCTTGTTGGAAGGAATTTTCTAGTACTTCTACTCCACAGGTGGCTGCTGTGGAAAGCACTTCGGAAGAGTCAAGACCAATGGAGCAAGGGCCTAGTGATGATCCTATGGAGGGTACACCTAGTGATTCACCTATTTGCACACCAACTGCTGGATCTTCTTCGAATATCACCACTTCCATGTTCAATCAATTGCTACACAATCAATCCGCCATCCGAAGTCAATTGGCTTCATTGGAACAAACCACAAGTCAATTGGTTCATAGTCAACGCCGCCTTGAGCATAAGGTGGATGCTTTCATTGCCCAATCGGGCTATGTGGTTGTTTCGCCTCCACCTTCACCATGAATTTGAGGGGAGTTTTCTTTCCTCTATGCTTTTGTTTATTTTTAATTTTCTTTTTGTTTGTGTGTTTGTTTTGTTTCTCCACATTGAGGACAATGTGTGTTCTAAGTGTGGGGGAGCACTTGTGTGTTTTGTTGTTTGTTTATCTTTTTCTTTATTTAGACTAGCTTTTATAGTGAGTTTTGTTATAAGTATTGCTCATATTTTATGAAATAGAGGTTGTTATGAAGATTAATTTACCTTTTATACTCATTTGATTAGTTTTTCAAGATTTTTGGCATGTGTTTTATGTTTTTAAGTTATCCCTTTTTACTTCTTTCAACATTTTAGGTTATTTAGTCTCTTCATTAACTATGCTTTAAGGTTAGAATATGCTCATTTAGCTTAAGATTTTAGGATTTTAGTTGCTTCATGAAAACTATAGCCATAATACTTACCTTTAGGCCTTTCAATAATGGATGAGGACTAGTAAAAAAAGAGAAAGAAAGTAAGAAAAATAATGAAAATAAATAAAATAAAGCAAGATGCATATCTAAAAGCTTAATAAAGTATGGGATGGAGCGTAAAATGCACCCAATACTACATTCTCTTGCTATTTATGGGATAAAGTCTAAAAGTATACCCATGCTAAAAAAGAAGAAGAAAAAGAAAGAAAAGAAAAAGAAAAAGATGAAAAACATAGTCTAAAAATGCCATGAGATGGGTTTAAAGGTATGTGTGCTTTTTAATTGTCCAAAAAGGCAACTATAGTCTTAGGATCTTAGGCTTTATGATCACTATTCTCTCTTGAGCATGGTTAGTCTTGAGACTTTATATTCTTGATGTTGAATTTAGTAAATTTAGGTGACTTGATGATTTAAGATGCATGTTTTAAGTCTTGATGTACTAATATTTTGAGTGTTAAGGTGTTTGAATTCATATCAATCTTATCTTAAGTAAAAATTGAGTAATGCGTTATAAGGTAACTTACTTAGTTTAACTTGAGATTAAATTCTCTCACTTTTCTCTTGCTTGGGGACAAGCAAGGTTTAAGTGTGGGGGAATTTGATGTCATGTAAAATGTTTATCTTTTTATGTGTGTTTTTCTCTTATTTATGTAGTTAAGTATGTAATATTATATGTATTTTTATGTATTTATGTCCAATTTATGTGTTTATGTTTGTTTTTAGGTTAAAATTGGTGAAGTGTGAAGAAAAGGAAGAGGATGGTGAAATTTTGAAGAAAAAGATCATGAGTAGTGAAGTGGTTCACGACTCGGATAGTTTTGTGTGATCAGTGAAGAGCCTCACGAGTGGAGAAGGAGTGAAGAAGAAAGAGCAAGCCATTCACGAGTCCCAGCAGTAGTTCACGAGTCGTGAAGGTAGTCACGACTCAGTAAGGAGAGCAACACAAATCACGACTAAAGCAAGAAATCACAAGTCCAGAAGAATAGCTGAAGATCACGACTCGTGAGGGTGTTCACGAGTCGGACAAGAAAACTATTTCTCAAACGTCATGACTGTTGCACCCGAATTTTCAGCCAAACATTATGTCCTTTCAGAGCAACCTTCCGTGACTTATTAAGGGGCATATCTGTAGAGTCAAGCTCTATATATATGGGAGAAAAACTCTAAAGGAGGGAGGATGAAAAATTAAAGAATTCTTTGACTGTTTACTTAAGAACATTTTTAGTTGCTTTTGGATTTTTCTTTTTACTTAGTTTTCAAAAGGATGACCAAAGAATAAAGCCAAAGAAATAAGAGATATATCAGAAGGTTTAAATAGAAAGTAAACCCTGGGGAGTGATGTTTTCTTTTCTCTTATTTCATCTTTATTGTAAATTAGTATTTGACTAGTTCTTTTGGTACATTATAACTACTTAATTCAATTTGTTTTTCATTTTCTTATCTTTGTTTTATGAATGTTTATTCTCCTTATGTATGAAGTATGATTTAAGTTTATTTGAGTGCTTCAATTTGCTTATTATGCTTGATCACCATAATTAGCATGTTAGTCATTTAATTCACAATGAGAATTGGAATTCTTTGATGGAAAAACAAATAAATTTACTTAAAGCATTGAATTCACTTAGAGATAAGGAATTCACTTTGAGGGGTTAAAGAATTGGCATAGAACTTCATAGTTTTTATTTATCTCTATAATGACATGAGAATGCTTATATACTCTAAGTAAGAACATCTTTATTGACAATGAGAATTGCTTTAAAGAATCTTGGCTAAATTCTCCATTCATACAATTGATAATTAATTCAAAGATGAACTTGTTTATTTGGTTATAATGTATGTTTATCCCATCTTTTGAGTAATCTATTATCCAAAATTAACTTAATATATTTTAAGTAGTTTAGTATTTACATTAATTGCATGATTTTAATTGAAATTGTTACCTATCCATTTACTTGTTGTTACATCAATATAAAATTTACCCCGTTCCCTTTGGAACGATACCCTACTCATATTATACACAGTCTAGTAAGACTAAGGGTTTAAATAAAATCCCAATCAATCACTATTTAAGAAAACATACTTTAAATGTGATGGAAAAGGTTTTGAATTAAATTTCTTCTCATTTTCTAAGAGTTCTATGGTATGGTCCTCCTTTTCACTTCCATTATACTTTTTTTCCAGCTCTTGTATTAGCTTATCCCTTTCTTCATGGAAGATTGGCTCAACATTATAGTGTATCAAGCAAATCTTTAATGGATTATTAAGCAACAATTCTTTTTGCACCTGTTCATCATGACCTTTAATAGCATTCACGAAATACACAGCTTTCTCAAAGTTATGAGATAGATGCTTCATCACATTATTAGCATCGAAAACCATCTCTTTTTCATTGAATTAAAGGGTTACTATTTGATCATGTACATCAATCAATGCCCTTGTGGTGTTCAAGAATGATCTTCCCATGATGAATGGCACCTTTTATCTTCCTCCATCTCTATGACTACAAAGTCCATAGGGAAGATAAAATTTCCAACTTTAACCAGAAGGTCCTCAATGATCCCTTTCATTTTTTATCGATCTATTTGCCAGTTAAAGTGTCATGTGAGTCTTCTTAATATCACCTAAATTCACATTCATACAAATTGAATAATGCATTATATTATGCTCATACCAAGATCAAGCAAAGCATTGCTAACAAAATCATCTCCTAACTCACAAGGCAATGTGAAACTATTTGGATCTTCTAATTTTTTAGGAATTATGTTAGAAATTAAAGCACTATAATTTTTTGATAGTTGTATAGTTCCTAACTTTTCTAGCATCTTTTTATTTGAGCATATTTATTTCATAAATTTAGCATACTTAGGCGTATAAAGCAAAGATTCAGCAAATGGTAAGTTCACTTGCAAAATTCTTAAATATATTCAAGAACTTTTCTAATTGCCCATTATTTTTCTCTTTCCTAGCTAATGAAGGAAAAGGTAATCTAGATTCATCTACTAAAGTAGCATTAGAATTGAAAATAACTTTACCTTTATTCTTAAAAGGTGGTACCTCATCAACCATTTTTGAGTTAGAGTTACTCACATGCTTTGTTTGCTCCACCTAGAAAAGACTTACTTGATTATGCATTTTCAATCTACTTATCACTCCGTAATGAGATTGCCTTAGCTTCCTCCTTTGGATTTCTATCCATGGTAGATGGAAATATCCCTTATGTTTTATTTGACAAAGAGTTAGCCAATTGCCCTAATTGAGTCTCAAGATTCCTCATTAAAGCATCTTGATTCCAATTTTATTGCTCTTGGGCTTTCCACCTTAAATCTTGGCTAGATATAAATTATGTTTGACTAGTCATGAAGCTAGCAAACATATTTTTAAGACTTGGTTTTTTCTCTATAACTCATGGTGGTCTTGCTTGAAAACCAGCAGGCTGTTAATTTTAGAGAGCTTGTATAGGTTGGTAAGGTGCTTGTACGGGCTAGTAGGTCTAATGGTAAGTATGATTTAGGTTGCCTTGATAATCTATGTTTGGGTTAAATGGAGCTCTCACTTTGTTGTTAGAGGTTGATGCTTGGTTTCTATCACTCCAAGAAAAATTTGGATGATTCCTCCAACCCAGATTGTACTAGTTGCTATAGGGGGTCATTCCTCTTGAAATCACGTATTGCATTTACTTCCCTATTCCCTTGACTATATGCATCATTCACCTTTGGCTCACTTGTTATATTACCTCCATTAAAACCTCTACTTTCTTGAGAAATAACTGCTACATTCTATACCTTAAGACTACTCAACTCTTTCTTGAGGAGTTTCATTTGAGCTCTAAGTATGGCTACTTTATCCATACTATACACACCTTATCTCTTAGTAATGGCCCTTTTGTTGGCCCATTTTGCTTCATTGATCACCATCTCATCTAGTTATAGGAAAGCCTCTTTTGGAACCTTATTCAAAAAACTTCCTTCTGAAGCTACATCCAAAAGAGATCTAGTTGTCTAATTAATTTCTATCAAAAAATAGACATTAATTAATGCATTACCATCTCATGGTAAGGAAAGCTCTTAAAACGTCTCATAAACCTCTTTTAAGCCTCATGAAAAGGCTCTTTATATAGTTGTTAAAATTTGTATATGTTGTTCTTGATGTTTGCCATCTTAGTGGAATGAAAGAACCTCATAAGAATTTTCTTACATTTGCTTCCAAAACCTAATAGATTGACTGAAAAACATCTATAACCAGTCCTTTGCTTTGCCAATAAGAGTAAATGAGAATAATTTTAGTCTAATAGCATCCATAGAAACTTTTTGGATTTGTACAGTGTTACTTATCTCCAAAAAAATGTCTAAGTATTGAGCTAGGTCCTCAATATGGAATCCTGAATATTGATTTTTCTGCACCATTGTAATCATGGTTGGCTTTAGCTCTAAATGATTATTTTGAGGTAGCAAGATGGTTTTGTGCTTCCCATTCCACTTAAGAGTGGTATAGTCCCTAATAATCCTTAATCTCATCACATTCCATTGGACTAGGTTTAGATTCTATTGAATTCAAATAGGAACCTCTTATTCTTCCATTAGTGGCTGGTTATTGAAAGGTGGATGATTTTATAGATTATCTTTTAGGTCCATATTTGCTTGTTGTTGTCTTTTATATCTATGTAATGTCCTCTTGATTTCAGGGTCATTGGGTATGATTAGGTTAGTTCTTATCATGCACTATTGACACTTGAAAAGAAAAAATAAATAAATAAATAAATAAATAAGAAAAAGAATACACACAATATCCACTGAAAAATCTAAAATTATATGCCAATCCCCGATAATAGCACCAAAATTTTGATCGATATCTAACAAGTGTACTAGATTGGTTAGTAATATAAGGAAATAGAATTAACACCCTTAAATATCATACCCGAAGAATTGTGAATTTTAGATTTTTAAAATAAAGATTGTGTGAAAGAATTTTCCAAGTTTTGCATGTGATTATTAATTAAACTAAATTAATTAAAATGGGAAATAAAGTCCAAATTTGAACAAAAATAAAGGTTAACTAAATTAACAGTAAAACTCAATTACTAAAGATATTTTGCTAAGGGTTATCCACCTTACTTCTTGTTGAAATTTGACTCTATTCAAGTAATACAAATTTGTAATAGAAAACCAATCTAATTTTATATACCTTATTCAAAATATCCTTCTAGAAAAATAAATTCTTAAGTTATGAACTATACAATAACAAGCATAAATCCCAATTTAAATTCCTAGGTCACATTTAAATCTCCTTTCAAAAAATCTAATAGGAATCTATTCATAATTTAAATTCTTTAACCTAATACACTTATGATCATAAAATTCTTATCTCAATTTTTAAAACATAAGAATAAATTAAATAGAAGCATATTAGAAAAAGGCATATATATTTTTAATCAAACTCAAATTCATAATTAAATCATTTATTCGATACATTAACCACAAATCAAATAAAATCAATAATATAAATCAACAAAAGAATTATGAAAGAACAAAATTTGTATTGAAATTAAACCTCAATTATGAGTCATCACAGTAGGAAAAATGAGGGTTTAAGTTTTACTTAACAAAAGAAAAAATCTACTCACTGTTTATTATTGAAATTGAACAACAAAAGAATGAAAAACCAAATACTATACTCATAAAATAAACTTTAACTTGATCTTCAACTCTTGAAAACTTGAATTAACTCTTAAAAAATATCTTTGAGTTAAAGAATTGTGCTTTAATGAGAAACCTTAGTCTAACTTGATCAAAAAATTAGTCTAACTATCCATATTTGATGATAAAACACTAAAAGACATAATAAACTTGGAGTTCATTTGCCATTTGAAGTCACTCAACTGCTAAAAGTCTTTTAATTTTGCACAACAAATTAAATTAACCTAGCAATGCCACTTGATATCCCAGTCGGGTTAAGCTGGTCTGCTTCCCATAATTTTAATGCGACCTAGTGTAAACACTAGGTCCTGAGATAGCTCCTGATTAGGGCTACCTAATAAGGAAGTAGTTTTTAATAAATAGATAAGGAAAGAAAGTGCTAGGCTTTCCTAAATTTTTAATATTCTTAAAATAACTTTTTCGAGCTCTGCCCCAATATCTCTTTTAAAAAAGGGCAAAATGAGAAAATCCATTTCGAAAACTTGGAGTAGTCTAAAGTGTTACAGACTTATTTCAGCCTACATATCTTATAATAAAATTATTTAAAATTCATTTGAATCTTAATACATAGCCCTACAACTTTGATGAAGAAACGTAAATCCAATTCAGTCCTTAAGATTCTAAAAACTAGGCTTGAACATAAATAACCCGAATATGTCCTTACACCTAGACCAGTCTATAGAAATTTAGGCATAATCCCTCTGTAGAGCTCATATTAAGATGAAACTAATTTTTATAGAAACTAAAATCATTTTGAAATAACTTTTATACAGAGAGTATGACCTAATTCTAAACCCATTGTTCCCAGTAATTTTTCAAAATAAGTATATCAATTTTGTCCCTAAAAATTTCTTAAAAGCATTTGTCAGTATTTTGGCCATAAATCCTAATCTACAAATCCAATTTGAGTATTTTTTATTCATTGGGAAGATAATAATTAGGGGAGCAAATTTCTAGAAGACATCTTGTCAAAAAAAACTGGCATCTTCAAACCTAGACATTAGAAAATATTTCAGATTAGAGGTCAGTTGCTAAGAAAAGGGAAAAAAATGAATAGTCAATGGTCAAAGTCAAAGTTCTATGAGTCAATAATGAATGGAGTCCATGACTCACTCCAAAATTTCATTTTGCACCCGAAAATAGGGGAAAATATCCTATTATAATACTCACCCCATTTTAGGATATTCATGGGTTTTCTTTAGGGTTGAGAAAAAAAAACAGAATAAAAGTTAATTGAAAAATTGTTCCAAAATCAAACCAATTTTTAAGGTTAACCGAACCAAATTTCGATCCACGATTTGAAAAAATCGATGGTTTCGATTAACCTATCGATTTAATTAATTTTTTAATATATATATGTATGTATGTATGTATGTATGTATGCATGTATGTATGTATGTATAATACGAAACCATATCTTCTTCTTCTATTCTGCCTCACTCCCTCAAGTAATAAGCCGCCACGCAACCTCTCTTTCTTTGAATCTGCCCCTCTTCTTCATGCCGACCGTCGTTTATCTCCCTCCTTCACTAGCATTCTACCTATCATCTATTGATGTAAGCATTCTCCCTCCCTCACTAGTGAGTATACTTTCTTGTTATATCTCTAATTTGTTTTGCTTTTCCTATTCTTGGGTGCTATGAATTTAGTGTTTCCTTAAATGGGTTCTTGTTCTTTTTCTTTTTCCTTGTCTTATTGCTAATTTGAGCTTTATCTTAATATCTTTGGTTTACTTATTATTTTGGTAGTAGATAAAAAGAATCATTCATACTAATTACCTACAAACTAATGTAGTTTCTTTCCCCATTTGTTTCTACTGAAGATTGTAACAAAAGGAATAGTAGAATGTGTAGTATATTTCTCTCTGTTACTTGCATTTTGGTAGTTTGGATTTTTTAATATAATGGCATATTTCTGATCTCAAAACTAAAGTAAATACTTTATTCATTGATGGAGTTATGCAATTGTCTGCAACCAGAGAATATGCAATTATGAGAAAGCATGAGGATTTTTTACCTCTTTTTGCTTGTAAAGATATGGATGGATGTCCATTTTTGTTTCAATGATATATGATAAGGTAAGTATTATGGAGCACTAAATAAGTGAAATATCACTCACAAAAGATGGTTCAAAATTTAGAGAAGGTGAATTGGAATCACTTATTTCAAAAAGTAAAGAGACAGTCCTACCTACGGTAGATGTTGGTATACTGGTCTCAATGTATTGAAAATTCTTAACTCTTTTTCTCTTTATAAAAAAGAAATAAATGGGACCATTTTGCTATCTATAAAGATTATTGCTTCTTTTTTATTCATAGTTCACATTTCATACAACTGTATCCCTACAACTTTGAGATGGCACTTGGAATCAATTTTAAGGCTTTTCTTAGAAACTAGTAAACCATAGGTTCATTAATAGATTATTCTACACTTACATGCAAGTTATTCAATCATTTGAGAGCCCTAGACTTATTAGTTACTACTGTTTGCTTTTGTCATTTTCTTGGTCTTCTCATAATAAAACAATGGTTGATAAAAAAAAGTGCATCTTGCTCCACTATTGTTGTGTTTTGAAATTAGTGGATGCAAAGGGTTCTTTTTGTGAGCTATCAGGTGTTTGGAAGCCTTAAGATTGATAAGTTTGTTTAGAGGTTATGCTCTTTATTTTTTCTACTAGTTGTGTTCTTTAGCCTTTTTTGGTTATTTTGTTTATGCAAATTGTTCTTTTTTATTTGAGATTAAAAGCTAAGAGTTATTGGTCATGATTGGGTTTTAGATTCTTTAGTTCTAGTTGCCTCAGTGTTCATGTTAGTAGGAGTTATTCTGGGTTCCATCCTATATACTAGTTTTTCTCATCTTATTGCATCTGTCTGCAGCAATCTTGGTTTTCTTATGCTCTTGAGTTATCTATAATATGTTATGGCTTATAAATAAAACATAGTATAATATATATTATATATTAGAAATTTTTGAATACAAAAATGCATATGTAGTCAGAATAAATTATATTACTAATTATATTATAACATATATTATGTATTAGAAATTTAAGATAAATAGCAATGTAATTATATCCAACAATTGTTCTTGGATGTATAAATTTACAAATCTATTACTAAAGTTATATAATAAATTATCATGTGTATAAAATAATTGTTTTACATTTTCCACGGAGCATACTTTATTATTAAGCATTTAGGTTTCATTGATGAATGTGGTCCAGAGTAGGAGCAATCTTGTTCTGTGTGAAATGTTGGATGAACTACTAGCTTAGTGAGCAATTATAATTACACGAGGTTACGAGGTTTCTTTCTGTTTAATTTCCAAACCAAGATCAATTGTTAATTATAAATCCAAATTAAGATCGAAACCTTGTATTAGCAAAATATTGCATTGTTATTCAACATTTATTTTCAAAATTGATTTAAATATTATGTGTTTAATTTGTAATCTTAATATCAAGTATTTTGAATATTTTAACTTTTATGTTCATAGTTTAAACAGTAGGTTGAATTAAGTATTGTATTCAATTTTTATTTTTAAGTATTTTGAAAATTTTAATTTTCAAATTTGTATTTTATAATTATAGTGGTTAACCGAATATAATTGATTAATCAATCCGAAAAACCACAATCAATGGACTGATTAATCGATCGGAACGGACTAGTTAACGGTTATTATTTTGAAAAAATCGATTTTAATAGACTGATTTTTTTCGCTCGTGGTTTTTCTCCTCCATCTTCATTTTTTTCCTCTTTTTTTCTTCCTTTTCTCTCTCCTTCTCTTCCATGAAAAATAAAAAATATTACTTAAAAAATTGCAAAAAATCCTAAAAATGGGAGAAAAGCCATAAAACACCAAATACTTATTCTATGATAGAACCGACATTGAAAGTAATATTCTCAAGTCCCTAAAATCCGAAATTCTAGGATTTAATTTTAATTAATTATGTAAATTACCCTTTTTAATTTATTATTTTATTAATTTTGTAGATATACTTTAATTTAGTTAATTTCTTTTATTAATTCACTTTTGTTAATTAACCGTTAAATATGATAATTTATTGACTAATTTTGTGAATTAATTTATTGTACTAGCTTAAAAAAATTAATTATGTTATTATATAAATTTCTTGTTAATTATTTTTTTACTATATTAATTTGTTAATTAATTTAACATATTAGATTATTTACTAATTAAATGTTATATTAATTTGTTAATTCTTTATTTAATATGTTAATTTAATTTTTTTATTTGTTAATTGTTAGTTTGTTAATTTTATTTAATTTTAATATATTTTGGCAATGTTAGATTTATATATAATTTGTTATGTTATCAATTTTGTGTTTGTTTTGGTTTATTTGGACCAAAAATAAATTTTTCTTGTTTCCTATGTAAGGTGTTTCTTTCAAGTTCTTTAGTGACGATCGATTTTTTTTTGGTCAATAAAAGGTCTCCCTTTAAGTTCATCCTACTGCTGTCTATGGACTTTTAGCGACAGAAGTTGATGGCGACAGTTAAAAACTTCCATCGATAAAAGCCTCTTTCACATCACTCATTCCTTCCCTTATTTTGTTGATTTCCTTTTACTTCTTCTTTAGCCAAATTTCATCTTTACTAATATTAATTAATTAACTTAAATTTTTAGCAATTTAATTTAATTTTAAATTATTATTATTGCCTTGTTAATTTTGTTACTATTTTTATTGACGATTTTATCAATATTGATAATATTTCTAATTATTATTATTGTTGTTGTTGTCGTCGTCGTTGTTGTTATTATTATTATTAGTATTATTTATTGATATTATTTTTATTATTGTGTTATGATTATTAATATTGCATTAATGATTATTGCTATTAAGCTATTGTTTAATATGCTAGATTAATTTATTAGTTTATTTATTATTATTATGTTTTTTATATTATTAATTTGCATTGATTTTATTATTGCAAATATTGTTATTATTGATATTATTATTTTTTAATGATAATATTTATAATTATTATTTAATATTATCATTTATATTATTATTTACTTTTATTGTCATTTTTATCATGATGCACTAACTATCATTTCTTACCATATTTTTTATATGTGCAACTTCCTTTCTGGTCGAATCGGATGATAACATGAAGTATATTAGATTAGGATTTTATTTATTTCCTTATTTTAGTATTTTGCTCTGTAATAATATTTAATGCCTTTCATTGAGCTGTAATAGCTTAGTAAAAATGGGTTTTGCACGCTTTAATTGAAAATGACATTAAAATATTTCTACTCAATTAATTGGATTTTTTTTTCATAAAATGGACCAATGTCCTATTTTATTCCAAAAATCACACAAAAGAATTTAATAAATATGTATGAGGGAATCAACGTTTCCAATTCAATCAATATCATGATTTATGCATGTTTTAGTTGTATTATTATTCTATTATGTCGTTATTTATTGCAAATAAATGATTTTTTGAGTGATACAATAAAAATCCATTAAATGATTTTATACAAGTTTAAGTGGAAGTTTTTTTATAATAAAAGGACCAATGTCTCAATTTTCATCCATAAAATAACGTGTAAATTAAAGAATTTATCTTTATAAATACAAAGATTTTTTTATTTAAAATTTACTAAAATGATTCCTTTTTCTAAAATCGTGAGGGATCAATTATCCCATTTTTATCCAAAATACACCAAAAATGATACCCTTTTTTTGTAAATATGCCTGTGAAGACCAATGTCCTCATCTAAGTGAGTTCAATTAATTCTCCAGTTTATGTATGATTTTATCTTTACTTTGTTCTTACATTCTTTAATGTTTTCTATACCATGATTTTACAAGTTTTTCATACATGCTTTATAGCTTTTCAACGTGTTTGAAGTGCACTTTATTTTTCTAGTATAATATCTCGTATGAGAAGAGAGATAGAATAAATTAATCACCAAAACTCATTTATATAACATTAACCAAAGGTATAAATAAGAGTGAAGTTCGAACTATCTCTGGTTTCAGCTTCATAAGGTTGCAACTTATTTTCTAATATTTTATTGGATGGCAACTCCATAATATCCACCTTGTTGTGCCCAACAGATGCCCTTTTAGGATGATCGTAAGCAAATGAATAGGAATACCCCAAGATACTATCTTATGCTTTTTTGAGGCCTGAGGCATTGTGAATTGGGTTGAATCCATATTTATTATGAAGCGATCGGCCTTCATGAGTTAAAAGAACCTTGATCGATCTCGAGTCCTAAAAGTAGGCTTTTAAGAGAAAACCAAATGTTTACGGGGTTCGACGCGCATCATAATGGCAACTCTACTGTGGACCATGAGATTGTGCTATGAATGTATCTTTGGTTAATTTAATATAAATGATTTTAATGATTAAAATATTTTATCTCTTTTCGAAAAATTGCATTGCATTCATACTGGGGCCTTAGAATTAAGTCAGGCATCCCTATTTTGGCCCTGGTGCATTCCCAAAGCACGATCCCACATTCATTCAATGTAAGGAAGCATTAGGGAGGACTACCAACCCAAGTCTTGTATTTTTTTTATTAGCATATCAAATGGTGCCCCAATCAGTCAGTATGCTCGTGATGAGCTAGATCCATTAGCAAGTACTATGCTTAGGTAGCCCTAAAGCTGTATCACCGAACTAAAACCTATGTAATGCATAGATACTTCCACTAGGGGGTATGAACCATAATACATTGCTTGGGATGTAGACCTTTATGTATTGAATAAATCCCAATAAACTTAGATGCATGCTCACTAAAGGCCTTCATACCTCGATGGGCACATTTCAATTTATTTAGATTATTTAAATACACAATCGCCAAAATCCATTCGCATAAGCTTTAAATAAAAAAGAGGTTATGCTATTGATTTTCTACCATGCATCATTCAGGTTCATCAAGTTCCTCAATAACCCATGAGCTAATCCCACCTAAGAAAAAGACTGCATGACCTCCTGTATGGAAGTAATAAGGTTGGAAGAATTTATTTCCATTCTTTTAGCATATGGTTGTTTATGTTATATATATACATGCATTTTTTACTAAACTAACAAAAATAATAGTAATGGTACTAAATAATAAACAACACCTATATTCCATATGTATAGTTTTTTTATCTATGTATGCTTAATTTTGTGTAATTCTTACCACGTTATACATCCCATTTTTTACACAAATTTTTTCCATACACCATTCTTACCCTCTAATTTTTCAGCCATTCTAGATTACATACCTAGGTGGCTTAAAAATCCTAATAATTACCTTGTTAGAGAGCTTTATTTAAGATAGTCAAAAGTAGAATCAGAATAAGAGGTAGATCTAAGTTTGCTTAGTATCCTCAAGTCAGCTTCAGGAGCTATAGCCATAGCAGATCCATCACATACATGAGCTTTTAATAATCAAGAACTAGAGAGGAGATTAGGTGAATTTGAAAAAAATATGAGGGCCACGATGAATGAGATGATATCCACTTTAGTACAGTTTACTGGATAACATCTTTTAGCACCTTCCTTTATACACAAAAAACTAACTATTATTGGGGGCACCTCTCCTGCAACTATTATTATGCCTATTGAGCAGAGAAAAGATAAAGACATTGCTCTTGAGGAGGATCTCATCTTTAAGAAGGAAAAGGAGCCCGTATTTACTCATGTCCCGTGAAGCAAAGTATCTAGAATAAAGGATCCGATCCTTAGGAAAATGAAAGAGAAGATAGAGGCCCTATCTCAGTTTTTTCAGTTGGCAGGAGAATGGACATTGAAGATAGAGACCTGGATGGGGATGAGTTATTGCCTTAAAGGTGCAAGATGCTAGACTTACCCTGATTTCATGGTACTTCTAACCTTTCGATACATATAAAGCAATACACACTAGTTATGAAGGGGATGACCCTAACTTAGAAATAAAAGATTGAGTATTTCTGCCTTAGTTTGATAGGCCCTACCATCGATTGGTAGCATAGGTTATATTATAGGACTAAAGAGGATTGGGATCTATTAATGGAAGAGTTTTATAAAATAGTGATTATAGCATAAGATTAGAAGTGAACTTGGAAGATCTAGAGTCACAACATTAAAAATCGAAAGAAGACCTTCACGAGTACCTTACTTGATGAAGGAATAAGGTGATGGAAATGATGGGAAAACCAAAAACTATCGATCAGATTAGGTTGAGGGATAGGCTCAAAATGAAAGGCTTAAAAGATTGAAAACCTATAAAGGACATAGCTATCAAAGCTGAGGTGAACATTTGGAGAAGGTTAGTTCTATGAACCTGAGTTTTAGAAAGAATGACAAAGGTAGCAATAATAGCAAAAGATGGACCATTTCCCCTAAGACAATAAGAGAACTCAAAAATAAGGCAAAGTAGAAAAATTTAAGGGAGATAACTAGAGAAATCTGGCTTAAAAACTAGAAGAACTGAGGAAGAATCATGAGGATCATCTATTAGATTACATTCTAGGCAGAGTCCCCTAACCACTTATGGAGTAGGTCATGCATTTCATGCATACATCCTTGAATGCTTGCATGCATTCTTATACACATTGTATATAGTTTTGTATATGTTGCCACATACATAACCTTGTAGGTAACATGGAAGTATGCTCTGCTACCTTTGTTTTAATTCACCTAAGCCATCATATATGACAACCTGGAGGCTTAAGGATTTCTCACATCAATTTTAGAGAGTATTTCTAACTTTATTTATCTTGCCAAGTTATGCTCTAAATCTTTGATATAGCTTTTTTAAAAAAATTTACAGGTGCGAGGATTATCTCATCCTTTATGCATTCAAAAATAGCCATGGCATTGTCATTTTCTCAAAGAACAATTCAAAGACCATCGCTTCTTTTATGCATCCAAGATGATCGCTACGGTGCCATCCCTTTTCCCAAATATAGGGAGTACACACAATTAAAGTAACTTGTGCCTTAAGTTTAATTTATTTTCTTACCGAACAATGTCCAGAGTTTTAACTTAGTTGTTTTTTATCAATTTACTTTCAATTTGAAATCTTACTTCATCCTAGTGATTCTCAACTTTGAATGGGTTTGAGCTCAACTTTAGAAATTTGTGTTTCATTCAAATGCTTTATTTCTATCTGCTAAATTACATAAAAGCCTTCACTATATGATGCAATTTCCAAATTTTGTGCACCCAAGGCCAGTTTTTAAAATAATCTTAGAAAAAGTTATTTGTAATTGAGGGGATCAGGTAAAACTTAATAAGAATACTAGAACCTTTCTGATTACCCATCGAAGCGATCCCGGCATGAGATAGAATATAGAAAATGATTTAGCCAACCCTTCTTTGTATAACTTTCTAAATGATTTTCTTCTACCCTGATTTTATAATCGCTTACCAGCCCCTTGAACCTTTATTTCAAGCATGCTAAATGCATTGTCATTTTATTATTACACATACTAAGATAACCCTTGAACCTAAAATAATTTTTGTTTCCCTTTAGAAATATGGCCATTATGGTAAAGCTGATTTTGCATTTCAAGAATATAAAGATCAATCTCTACCTATACTTTGTATAAATTTTGCCTATTGGAAATTAGGTTTATTAGATGAAACAAATTTGCAAAAGAAACAAAAAGAGGAAAAAATAAAAAGAAAAAGAAAAAGAAGAAGTGAAGAAAAGAAAGAAGAGGAAAACATAAAACCCCTTAAAATTAACATCTTAACAAAGAAAAACAAAAGGGAAAGGGAGACATTATGCTATTATCTCTTAAATAAACCCCAGTAAGTTAATCACTAGAGCCAAATCCAAAAAGCCCTTGGATAATAGGAAAATGGGTAGAGAATAGTCTTCTCATCAATTAAGAAAGAATAATGGTCTTTTTTCTCTAGTAACTTGACATTTCTTTGTTAGCCACTCACCTAGGCCTAACATTACAACCAATGTAAGACCTTCTGATTTTAGATTTGGTCTTATCCAACCTAGTAAAGATGACCCTTTAGTAAGATTTAGTATGTAAGAAGAGGCATATGATATTTCTTGAGCTTTAAGTAGAAAGCCATAAATGTATTTATGCATTTGAGTTAAATCTTGTTCCTAATTTTGTATCCAGAATTTATTTTCAAAAAATAAAAATATACACAAAAATTGCCTAATAGGCATATGCTTATATATTGGTTCAGTAAACCTTGGTATTAACATACTAGTTTACTATTCCTCCATTAAGAATAACTCCCTTAATTTATTTTATTGAGATTAAACTAGTTCAGAATGTGATCCATTCACCTTATCCAAGGATGAATAAAATTCGAGTTCAAATTAATTGATGAGTTGACATTACTTTAAACTTTTGACATCTCTTGGCCAATAACTTTTTGCATACACTACCTACAATACTTGCCACATGCGTGACTATTCATACATGCATGAATTTTTCACATATGCTACATATATGATTCCTCATGCATACTCACACGAGTTATTTCTTGTAAGGAAAATATAAGTGAATTTACACATTGAATTCAATCACAGGATAGTTTCAGACAGTGGACAATCAGACCATGAAAAACTCCCATAGGAGAAATCATGCAAGATAGATATCTGAAAAAGCAAGGTCATTTACACATGCTATGCTAAAAGCAATTTTAAGGGAATGACTATCTCACTCAAAAACAAAATCCCCCAAAGGTGAAAATCATGCAAACCCATAAAAAGGAGATTCCTTCAAAGAGCTGAACCATTGGCATGCACTATTGCTAGAGGCAATCAGGCAAGACTCTTTATCCTGAAACATACCACACAATAAATGTACAAAGCTCAAATATACAAAAACTTCAAATTCCACAAACATATAGAAACACAAATGTATAAAAAAATTTAAATTTTTTAAATGTTCAAAGACTCCTTAGACACATCATAAACACAGGTGCATAAAGAATACAAATTCTATCTGGCACGCAATAAAGTTTCAAGGCCTTAAAATGCTCTCAAATTGTAAAAACCTTAAAATTATACAAATTTAATATACATCCAAAATGTAAAAAATTTTAACATGCACTCAAGATATAAAAAACAAACAAACAAAATAATGAAATATAAACGAAAAAAGGAAGAAAAAGAAAGAAGAAAGAAAAAACTCAACATTTTACAGGTAAATCGCAAAATGATTTCCCATAAGACAAGCTAATAGGCCTCCATCTACAGAATTGCCCTAAAGTTTGGGTTGACTTTAGCTCACTTTAAAGTACGAGATGATATTTTACATGTTCGAAGAATAGCTAGGTAATATCCCTCAGGTGGATAATAAAATAACATGATTACTAAAGTGTTTTTTGTGCAAACCCACAGGTCTTAATCATATGCCCTCAAGACCTTTTTATTCCAAGGCATTTGAAGTCTCTTCATGAGCATAAAGTCCTTTTTGTAAGGAATTTAAAATCTCTTCCTGAGCACAAAATCATTTCCTAAGTTCAAAGTCCTCTTCATGAGCATAAAGTCCTCATTGTAAGGCATCTAAAGTCTCTTTGTGAGCATAAAGTCTTCTTTATGAGTATAAAGTCCTCCTCGTAAGGCATCTAAAGTCTTTTTATGAGCATAAAGTTCTTTTCATGAGCGTAAAGTCCTCCTTGCAAGGCATCCAAAGTCTCTTCGTAAGTGTAAATTCCACTTCTCAATGAACCTATTTTAACTTATCATAATGTTAAAACATCGCCATGCCGATAGTAAACCAGCCATTTCAAGTGATCAGAAGGTTAAAATGTCACCAAATTAATGGTAAACTACCCAAACCAAATAAAATCCAAAGTCTCTTCGGAACAAACCAAATAAAATTGAAAGTCTCTTTGAAGCAACTCAAACAAATCTAAAGTCCTCTTTGAGAGGTATTTTCTATAAATAATCAGGTCAAGAGTTCGAAGTGAGGATTGTGTGGTGCAATTTTTGCAAGCAAGTTTATATGGATCACCTCATCACCAAAACTTTGCAATTAAAGAGAGAGCCATCTTAGGTATGTGTCCCTAACTTTTTACTCTAAATTTTAACTCACTTAGGCACTAATGCATAAAGTTCCCAAAAATTGAGGGTAACTGTATACACTGGATCCTGAGGGGGCTCTTGATTAGGGTTACCTAATGAGAAAGTGGTTTCTAATAAATAGATAAGAAATGAAATTACTATGCTTTTTTATTTTTAATATTCTTAAAATAACTATTTTCGAATTCAGCCCTTTATCTCTTTCGAAAAAGGGCAAAATGAGAATATTAGTTTCAAAAACTTAAAGCAATCTAAAGTGTTAAAGATTTATCTCATCCTAAAAATTTTATAATTAGATGAATATAAATCCGTTTAAATATTAAGACACATACCTACAACTTTGATGAAGAAACCTAAACCCAATTAAGTCCTTAAGATTCTCAAAATTAAGCTTGAACATAGATAAACTGAATCTATCCCTGCACCTGGACCAGTCTATAGCAATTTAGGTATAACTCCCTTCTTAGAGCTCATATTGAGATGAATCTATTTTTTATAAAAACTAGACTTATTTTAGAACAACTTTCATGAAGTGAGTATGACCTAATTCTGAACCCATTGATCCCAGTAATTTTTCAAATTCAATATATTAATTTTATCCCTGAAAATTTTCTAGGAGTAGTTGTCAGTATTTTGGCCATAAATATTAACCTAAAAATCCAAATTAAGTGATTTTTAATTCATTAAAAAGCTAAGAATTAGGGAAACAAATGTTTGGAATCACCTTATAAAAAAATGGCATCTTTAAGCCTAAAAATTGGATAACATTTCAAATTAGAGGTCAGTTTGCTAAGAAAAATCGGACAAAAGTCAAAAGTCAAAGGTTCGTGAGTCATTATTGACTTATAGACTAGGTCCATGAGTGGAGTCCGTAGCGCACTCTAGAATTACATTTTACACCCAAAAATAGGGAAACAGGGAGAAAAATATCCTATTCTAATCGTTATCCTATTTTGGGATATTTATGAGTTTTCTTAGGCCCTAAGTGCACTCTCTCTCCTTCATCTTCTTCCTCTCTTTTTATTCCTTTTCTCTCTCCATCTTTTTCATGAAAAATCAAACATATTACTTTAAAAAATTGTAAAAAATCCTGAAAATTGGAGAAAAGCCATAGAACACCAAATCCTTATTCTTTGGCAGAACCGACACTGAAAGTAATATTTTCGAGTCCATAAAATTCAAAAATCTAGTATTTAATATTAATTAATTATGTAAATGACCCTTTTTAATTTATTATTTTATTAATTTTATATATCTACTTTAATTTAGTAATTTTCTTTTATTAATTCAATTTTGTTAATTAATTGTTAAATATGATAATTTGTTAACTAATTTTGTGAATTAATTTATTATACTAGCTTAATAAATTAATTGTGTCACTATATAAATTTATTGTTAATTATTTGTTCTACTATAATAATTTGTTAATTAATTTAACATATTAGATTATTTACTAATTAAATGTTCTATTAATTTGTTAATTCTTTATTTAATATGTTAATTTAATTTGTTTATTTGTTAATTGTTATTTTGTTACTTTTATTTAATTTTAATATATTTTGATAATGTTAGATTTATATATTTTTTGGTTATCGTATTAATTTTGTATTTGTTTTGGTTTATTTGGGCCAAAAATTAATTTTTCTTATTTTCTGCGTAAGGTGTTTCTTTCACATCCTTTAGCGACAAACGATTTTTCTTCACTTAAAGGTTTCCCTTTAAGTTCATCATGTTGTTGGATGTGGACTTTTAGCGACCAGAGTTTATGGTGGTAGTTAAAAACTCCGATCGTTAAAAGCCTTAGTCACATTCCCATTCCATCTCACATCACTCCCTTCCTTCCCTTATTTTGTTGATTTCCTTTTACTTCTTCTTTGGCCAAATTTCATCTTTACTAATATTAAATTAATTAACTTAATTTTTTAGCAATTTAATTTAATTTTAAATTATTATTATTGCCTTGTTAATTTTTTTTTAATATTTTTATTGTTGATTTTATTTTTAATGATAATATTTCTAATTGTCATTATTATTATTATTATTAGGTTATGATCATTAATATTGCATTAATGATTATTGCTATTATGATATTTTTTAATATGTTAGATTAATTTATTATTTTATTTATTATTATTATTATTATATTTTTTAATATTATTAATTTGTGTTAATTTTATTATTGCAAATATTGTTGTTATCGATATTTTTATTGATTTAATGATAATATTTATAATAATAATTATAAATATTATCATTAATATATTATTTACTTTCATTGTCATTTTTATCATGATGCACTAACTATTTTTTCTTGCCATATTTGTTATGTGTAACTTCCTTCCGAACCAAGTTAGAGGATAATACGAAGTAGATTAGATTAGGATTTTATTTATTTCCTTATTTTAGTAATTGGGTCTATAATATTATGTAATGTCTTTCATTGGGTTTTAATAGCTTAGTAAAATGGGTTTTACACGCTTTAATTGAAAATGACATTAAAATATTTCTACTTAATTAATTAGATATTTTTTCATAAAATGGATCAATGTCATATTTTATTCCAAAAATCAGATAAAACAATTTCATAAATAAGCATGAGAGAACCAAAATTCCAAATTCAATATCCCAATTTATACATGTTTTACATGTATTATTATTTTTTATCCCTTTATTTATTGCAAATAAATGATTTTTTTAGCGATATAATAAAAATCCATTAAATGATTTTATACAAGTTTGAGTGAAATTTTTCTATAATTAAAGGACCAATGCCTTGAATTTCACCCATAAAATAGCATGTAAATTAAGGAATTTCTCTTTATAAATACAAAAGATTTTCTATTTAAAATTGACTAAGATGATTCCTTTTTCCAAACTATTAGCAATCAATTATCCCATTTTTATCCAAAATACATCCAAAATGTTGCCCTGTTGTAAATAGACATGCGAGGACCAAGTTCTTCATCCAAGTGAATTCATTTAATTCCCTAATTTATGTATGATTTTATCTTTACTTTGTTCTTACATTCTTTAATGTTTTATATGCCATGCTTTTACAAGGTTTCCATGCATGTTTTAATTCTTTTCAACATGCTTGAAGTGTGCTTTATTTTTCTGGCATAATATCTCATGTTAGAAAAGAGATAAAATAAATTAATTGCCAAAACTCATTTATATAGCATTAACCAAAGGTATAAATAAAAGTGGAGTCCAAACTATCTTTGGTTTCAGCTTCATAAGGTTAGAACTCATTTTTTA
Organism: Excoecaria agallocha; assembly: GCA_037975025.1. Lineage (NCBI taxonomy): Eukaryota > Viridiplantae > Streptophyta > Magnoliopsida > Malpighiales > Euphorbiaceae > Excoecaria > Excoecaria agallocha. The sequence goes on along the minus strand of CM075811.1, from coordinate 24,959,003 downwards.
ATTTTATTGGGTGGCGAATCCATAATAACTACTTTGTGGTGCCCAATAGATGCCCTCGAAGGTTGATTGCCTGTAAATGAATTGAAATACCTCGAGACGCTATCTCATACTTTTTTTAGGCCTAAGGCATTACAGATTAGGTTGAATCCGTATTCATTGTGAAGCAATCGACCTTCATGAGTAAAAAGAATCTTGATTCGGTCTTGGTCCTAAGAGCAAGCTTTCAAGAGCAAATAGGATGCCTATGGGATTCAATGCGCATCACACTAGGCAGAGCCACTCTATGTCTTAGCTAAATCATAAGCTACTGGATTATAGGTACTTCTCTTCAATTAACCCGATTGAATCACTCTTTATCCCAGCCGGGTTAATTTTTAAACTTTTGTCTTTAATTCTAGAAAAACAAAATAATTTAACTCAAAACTCTACTATTTCAAAACAAATAATATTTAAACTTAAAACACATAAAATAAATATTAATTAAAGTCCAAAACACACCTAAAAGCACACAAAACATAGTTATAATTTAGAAATATAATATAACATGAACTACTTGGAGGTAGTTGAATGACCAACATAAGATCATTACCCAAGAAGAGTGAGAAATTTATCTCACCATTTTTGTACTTTTTTATTCAAAAAACTTTGGCCAATGTGGATACAAGGTAAATGAGATTTACATAGGCATTTTATGAATAAATATAAAATATAAGAATAAACATATTTAGGTTTATAGAGTTTGACATTAATTCATACTTTGAACTTAAATGAGATATAAAGATGGTGAAATGATTAATTACATGGTAACTAGTTATGGAAGGGAAGAACCATTATCACCTACTGGTTCTATCATTTAGAATGTCATGATACTTGACTAGAAACCTCTCATAACTAGTATTAGGATATATGTAAAATATCAATAGAGATTGATGAAATTAATTTAAAGAGTTAAATCTTACAAACTAAATTTTGCAAACATATATTGTACTTTCAACATGTACAGGATCCCATAGGATCACACACATAACATGATATTATTTGCAAAATGCAACAATAAGTATAACATAGGATGTCAAAGAACTCATTAAGCAAAAGTAAAGGTTTTGGGCTGATATTTAAACATCATAAAAGTTATAGTGTTTAAATGTAAATTAGAAAAGTTGTATTTGGTTTTTTCTTATAGAAGTGACCATTCATGCTGATGAACGAGCATTTGAAGTAACAACCAGTGGCCATTTATTAGCATGAACGGGCATTGGATGTTTAAATCCAATTGGTTTGGAAATAGGCAAAATCAATGGCTTTTTGAAATGTTCCATAGCTATTGGATTAACTGAATAGGAGTTGAAAGTTTAAAACACCCTTTGTAAATGTGAAGTTCGAGAAATTTGGCAAAGAAATAAGCTGGGCGTACATTAATTAACCAATTAGAGGACTTATACTAATCTCAAACATTTTATGATTAAGATGGAATATAAATAGCCCTCTTAATTCATAATTAAAAATGTAATTCATTCTCTATGATATTAAAATCATAAGCCACCAAAGAAAATAATTTTTCTTCTTTTCTCTTTACAATTATGCTAATTTTACTAGTCCTTAAATCAATGCAATCTTTGCAAGGAACAATACATTATTTGATTATAGTCTAGCTGGATAGCTTAGAGGTGTTCAAGATTAAACACGAGTGGTTGATGACAACCTAGTGTGAAGTACATTTCAATTATTGTACTAAAATCCCTAGTAAAGTTTTTAAACTTCTGGCATATTATTATTTTATAATTATTTTGACAAGATCAATCTGCTAATATGTTTTGAGTTGTTTACTTTCTACTGCACCATATGTATGTAATGCATGAGACTTGGTAAACCTAATAAATAATAGATAGATTAATTGCCTTAAGCTCCCTCAAATGTAATTAGAAAGTAAGCAAAAACAATTAGAGATACCTCTATTGATGAGTTTGATGTAATAGAGTTTTGGCTAAAGAAAATAGAAAGAATATTGTAAGAAATCAACTTTCCACAAAATCAATATGTAACTTTTACAGTTTCTTTAATGTAAAACCCAACATATGACTAGTGCAAATCGATGCTTTAGAATCCGTAATGACCAAATGACCTGACTTAAGAATTCTTTACCAAAGAAATTTAAAAAGAGACATATCACTAAAGCTTATAGGGAGTCTAAATGGAAAGAATTATTAACTTTTAAACACATGAATATGTCACTAGCTGATTATCAAAAAGAATTAAGCCGACTTTGCATGTATCAAAGATATTATTGATTGAAGAACTCTAGTGTCAGCAATTTAAAGACAATTTGAAAGAGCTTATTAGGGGATCCTTTGTAGCAATAACATCTGTATAACCAATAAATCATTATCAATTAGTATTGGCAACTCTAAAAGTGGTAAAATTTGAACAAGTTATGAAAAAAAACAAAATAAAATAAAATAAAATAATAGTAAAGTCTCTACTAATAAGAAATCTCATGGTGCTTAAGGTAAGCAAGCTATATTGAGTTCTATACATAAGTTAGTAACTCATTAGAGATTAAAGAATATGATGTCAGTATCAATAATTGGTGTCTTAGCACCGTCTAGCAAAAGTAGTGGCCCACTAGTATGTGAACATTATCATAAGCTACATTGGGGAGTGTGTAGAAAGCTCACTCGAGCTTATTTTAAATATTATAGTATAGAACATGTGGTGGATAAGTGCTTTTAAACTAGGGAAGACATGGTTTCCTATTTAGGAAAAAATGATTATGTGTCTTAAGAGCAGGCAGAAGTAAAAGGAATAATAAGGGTGTAACTAGGCAAGTTAGGCAGAAATCTAATGTGGTATTTAAAACTGTTGAAAAACCTATAACCCATACTTCTCCAGCTCAAGTGTATGCCATGAATAGAAGAGAAGAAAAAAGATTATACAAAGATCTTGGTTGGTATGTTTTCAATAACAATTCTATTTCTCTCTCTCTCTTCCCCCTATCTCTCTCTCTCCACACACACACACACACACATATATATATGTATGTATGTATGTATGTATGTATGTATGTATGTATGTATGTATGTACACACACACACACACATATATAATTTTTTTAAGTGAAAAGGGATTGGGAAAAAGTGTATTGAATAAAGAAATGACACGTAACATGAAGTAATTTAAAGAGGAATTCTTTGAAAGAGGAGAAATGTAATGCCTTAATTTTTCACTAGCTGAATTATTAGCATAACTAGCAATATTAAGTAGCAAGGTATAGTAAAGTGAGAATTTTAAATTGGATCTAATTAAGATAAATAATGGAAAAGTTGAAATAAATTATTGGCATAACTAGCAATATTGTAACCTTTCGAAGCTAAATTTTATGAGTTATTTTCTCTTTGAAAATTGAACGAATTAACTGGGAGAAAGGCCATTTCTTTATATGTTTAGTTTTGAGTGGTGCAATGATAACTCCAATTTATTATTTATTTTTAGTGTATTTTTACCTGTGTTTATGTCTCGTTATACGTGTTTTTCATATTTTAAGTGTTAAATGTCTCTTTTTGTGCCAAATAGAATTATAGTAAGATTTTAGAAGTTTTTATATGTTTAATGATGCAATTTTAACTTTTGTGCAAAAAAATTAATTTGCACTCGATCGAGACCATTTGTCTCAGCCGTATGCCTTATAGATCCATAAAATGCACCATTTCACTAAAAGACTCAGCTGAGACCATTTGTCTCCATCTTGTCTAATATAGAGTTTGAGGATGATTCAGTCCACATTGGTATGCATAGATGAGACTAAAGTATCTCAGCTGTGTGCTGATGCTATAGTACTCTTTTAACCAATTAGACTCGATTAAGACCATTTGTCTCCATTGTATCCCTCTGCAGATAATTATAAAACTTACATTATAGCTGGCTTTAAAGGAGATTTTTTTAGTTTTTTAAAGTTTAGGTTTTTCTCAGCAGTTGTAGCCCCTAGTTTCTCATATTTCTAGGGTTTTATACTTAGTATACATATATTTACTTGTAAAAATTACATTTTTAATATAGTTGATACCAAAAATACATAGTTATAGTTCAGTTTATAGATTAAAGTTATAGCTTTCAATCAAGTTCAGCTTGGAGAAAAAAAGAGAAAGCATCTTTAACCCCAGATCCACCATCTTCAATGGGTTTAAAAGTTTCTTCTTCCCTTTTCTTTGTTGTTTTCATTATGTTTAGTAAGTAGTTTTATAGTTGTTTGGGGATCTTTGAATCCCCTGAATCATGAAAGAAAATGAACCTCTTTGTTTAAATATATGTTTCAGATGTTTTTTTCTCTTGTTCTTATCTTGATATAGATGTTATTCAAGTATTTATATTGTCAATCTTATTCAAGTTTATGGATTTATGCTTGTTTAATAGTTATATCATGCATGCTCTATTATTACTTGCATATTCTTTAGTTTTGATGGAGATTCCAAAATGGGGGCTATCAGATCTAAGGTTTATATGTTCTAAAATAAAAAAAAAGAAAGAGAAAAATGAATAGGTATTGGATTGGTCGGCTCCGGAATGGGAAGCTAATCCATATCTAGGTCTTAGGATCCATACTTATGCTAGTTATTAGATTGGCTTCGGAATGGGAAAGCAGGTAGTTAGAGTAGTTGGCTCTAGAATGGGAAACTAGGGGTTTAGATAGTTTATCCACATCTGACATATAGTAATATTAAGTTAAAATGAATCTTATATAGGAAAGGGAAGGATTTGATTCCCGAGCAGCATTTTAAGTCATTGTCATTTCATACATTTTATTCTTTATTTTTATTGCTTTGTTTAATTCATACTTTATACTTAATTCACTTTTATGTTAATTGTTAATTTTTCCAAATAAAACATATACAAATAAACAATTGTGATATTATTTGACATATAACTCCAATCAATCAAATATTCTTGCACAAGTCCATTTCCCTTAGGTTCGATATCTCAAAGTACTAAAAATACTCCACTTTATTACTTGTCAATTCGGTGCACTTGTTGAGAGAAGCGAATATGCACACACATCAAACTATTTATTGGATGAGTTCTGTGACCATTATATAAGTTTTTTCACCTAAATCACTTTCAAATAAGTTTTATGAAGTTTTTAGACAATTATAGACCCCAAAATATTTATTTTGCTGATAAAACATCCCAATCCCTAAAGACCATTTCACGTAGGTACATGACTACCATGCGTATCATAGAAACCATCCCACTTGTGTCCATATAGATCACCATGCATAAGATATGCCCTACTGTGCATAAGTTCAAAGCCAATGCATTTGAGCCTTTAGTCTACTTCTAAAGATGGATCCCACTCCCCATTTTCCTTTTATTTTAGTTATTTTCTTTGACCATTTTACCCTTTTCCGATCTTAAAACTCTAGATATAATACTTGTTAACATTTTTAGGGAAATTACAAATTAACCTTTAATCTAGTATAAAATTACCATCTTGCCTATTTAACCAATTTTTAGATTTTTAATGTATTATTCCTTTAAGAAACCTTCTTATATGAGAAACTTTCAAGTCTTCATCATCAAATAACACTAAACCATGACATGCAAAATTCTAATATTTACCCGAACCTTAATATGAAGAGACATTATGTGGTATAAATACTATATTGATCAACCATACAAAGCATTGTCGGATCTTTCTACACATATACGGAGAAAAGAATTTCTCTCTATGTAAAACCTTAGTTAAATTCGTTAGCTAGCACTTTAGGAATTGAGGCCATAGCTATTACCTTCTAGGTTTTTTTATTATCCACTTTTTAGTATTTTTTAGGATACTTTAATCGAATGAACCAACGCAAAAGGTAATATGATTCATCTATATGCATATTTTGTATCTTTTAATTTACATCATATAATGTTATCCTTTTTAAAGATCTAAAATGTTTATTTATATTTCGTTGTGCCATATATGCAATGTATATATGGAACTCGGCACTCATTTATTCCTTTCATAAGTTACATCTCTTTCTGTTAATACAATAATATAATCATTTACCCCACCTTCAAAATCCTTTTTTGAATTGGCATATTGCATGACCATATATGCTTAATCATTTAGAGACTTCTCAAAAATGAACATGATTTCTAGCTCTTTTGTTATCTTATTTAATGGAGGTTCCCTAACATTTTGTAAAAGAGAACTAGAAAGAGTTCTCAATTCACCTAATGTAATGGAATTCTTTAATTACAATGATAATTTAAAATTTTGATGACAAGTTTATAAGATAAGGTTAAGTAATAATGTGTAAGATGAATCAAAGTTGAATTTATATTGTAATTTTTCTAAAAAATATATAAAAAGAAAAAAAAAAGAAAAACCAATTTTATTGAAAAGAGCCTTAACTTACATTTAAGGGTGTGCATTTGGTCGGTTTGATTTAAAACCGTCTAAATTTAAAAACCAAAATTGCCATCAAGGAAAATCGAACCAACCTAAACATGTTAGGAAAAACTTAAATGAACTAGCAGAACAATCCTTTGGTCAGTTATTTCGATTTTGGCCTTTTATGGGCCTCTAATTTTTATGGTATTTTATATACATTTTGAAAAACAAAATTATCTTAAAATCCAAAAAACTTCAAATAATAAATTATAGAATATTTGAAAGATTTTGAATATACCCATGACTCCCGATATGGAAAGGAATCCATATCAATATAGAAATATCCTAATATGGAAGTGATCCATATAAAAAAGGAAATGAAATAATACTGATATGGAAAGAGTTCCATATCAAATCCCTTAATTTGGGAAAATTCCTTATTTGAGAAAGGTAACTTATTTTTTCAATTAATTTTCTATTAAGAATTAGTTTCTTATTTTAGAGCAAAAGGCTTTATAAATAGGCCTTGGGATAATCTGCAAAACTTGCAGAAGTTTCTACCTATACCGAAACTCTACAAAAATTTCCCCTCTTCTTATTTTCTCTTCAAAGGTTTTTTAGACCATGGATCCAAGCTTTTATCATGCATTCATTGCTCGTGGATAAAGCCCTACCAGTAAAGCAAAATAAGATCTTTCGCTACTTCATTTTCTACGCTACAAGAGGTAACTTTGGTTTCCTCTCTTTCCAATATATATTTTGACATATATCTAACATTGGTATCAATGCCTTTATTTTTTGCATTATGGCTTGTGTTTTTATTCAATCTCTAATTTATATATAAATTGGTAGATTCAAATAAGTGGCTTAAACACCAAATAATTTTGTATTGTGTTCTTGGTATATATTTTTGTATATGTATTTTTTTCATGTATTTGTACATTGAAAATTGAAAAAAAAAAGTATATCACACTAAATTAAAACTCAATATTTTAAAATTTTTACCACACTATCAGATGCACAGACCTCAAAAATCCCCTACCAATCGAAATGTAATCATTAAAAAATGCCTAGAGAGTGGCGCATGGCATGCACAGGGCACCTATACTGGGTGTATATCCTGCAGGTGTAAGGCCACCTATTAAAGTGAAATCTCACTCTAACACATGGACTAATTGAGGGATCATACATAGACCACTATGGTAATGCCATGTTTCAACACCATATGTCAGGATGATTATGTAATTCTGACATGTGGACCAACGAGAGATTGGCATATGGACCACTAAGGTGGTGCCATAATAAAGGCCTATAAGGATGGGGAAATCCAGTCCTTAAAAGTCCCAATCTAGTCCCTAAAATTCAATAAGAATGGGAAAATCCAATCACTATCCCATCCTTATAGGCTCTGCTGCTAATAACAATTAAAGATAAGGTATATCCACTGATCCTTAAAACTTTTAGTGACCGAATAAAAAATTGATCCCTAAAAAAGTATTAAGGACTGGATTTCCCATCCTTAATAATTTAAGTCACATGATCATTAAGCTTATGAAGGATTAAAAATTCGATCCCTAAAAATATAATAATGACCATTAATATTTAACAACCATATTAAAATTCGGTCACTAAAATCATAATAAGGATGGAAAATTCCATCCTTAAAAGTAATAATCATATGACCAAATGTTAAATCAAGGACCATAAAATTAGTCCTTTGACCGCGATGCTAGCAAGTACATTAGATCGGCAAGTAATATAGTGGCATAATTTTTAGATCCATAAATATCGAACCCTAGGTTACAAAACTAGCACAAGAATAAATGATTGATTGGAGTTGTGTGTTAAAGAATGTCCTAATTATTTATTTAGTGTGTTGTATTTGGAAATATTAACAATTAACATAAAAATGAAATAAGCACAAAATATGAAGTGAGCAAGTAATAAAAATAAAGAATATGAAATGTATGAGATGACAATGACTAAAAAGGCTGCTTAGGAATCAAATCCTTCCCTTTCCTATGTAAGACTCATTTTGATATAAAATTAATATACTTTAAATGTGGATAACCCAACTAAAGCCCTAACATCCCATATCAAAGACTACTACTCTAACTATCCAATTTCTCATTCTGAAGCTAATCTGATAGCCAATATAAGCATGGGCTTTAAGACCTAGATATGAACTAGTATCCCATTTTGTAGTTTACTAATTCAATAGCCATTAATTTTCCTCTCTTTTCTTGATTTTGTAGCATATAAACCCTAGATCTAATAGCCCCCATTTCGAAATTGACATTAAAACAATAGAATATGTGAAAAAATAGAGCATGCATGATATAACTATTATACAAGTATAAATGCATCAACTTGAATAAGATTAACAACATAAACACTTGAATAACAACCATACCAAGATAAGTATAAGGGAAAAGAAACATTTGAAATATATATTAAGCAAAGAAGTTCAAATCCTTACATGGTTTAAGGGATTCAAAGATCCCCAAGCAACTAAAAAACTACTAACAACATATAATAAAAACAACAAAGAAAAGGAAATAATAAACCCTTAAACCCAGTTAGGAATGTAGATCTGAAGTTGTAATGGCTTCTCCTCTTCTTCCCTAGGTTGAACTTGATTGAAAATTGTAACTTAACTCCATAAAATAAACTATGACTATTTATTTTTCTGTATTTTTGGTATAAATTATATTGAAAAAGTAATTTTTTACAAGTATATCTATGTAAGTTGAGTATAAAACCCTAGAAATATGAGAAACTATAAGCTAAACTACAGAGAAAACCCTAAAGCTTAAAAAACTAAAAAGATCTCCTTTAAAGCCAGATAGAATGCAGCTTTTACACTATCTACAGAAGGACACAATGAAAACAAATTATCTCATTTGAGTCCAATCAGTTAAAAGAGTACTATAGCAGCAGCACACAGCTGAGACACTTAAGTCTCTATTGTGCACATACCCTTCTAGATTGAATCATCATCGAGCTCTGCACTGAACATAGTAGAGAAAAATTTTCTAAGTCGAGTCCCTTAGTGAAACATTGCATTTTGAAAATTTGCAAGGCACATAGCTGAGACAAATGGTCTCAGCCAAGTGCTAGCCAACTTTTCTACACAAAAGTCAAAATTACACCATTAAACACACAAAAACTTCACAATTCTTAATAAAATCCTATTTGGCATAAAAAGAGAGTTTTCACACTTAAAACATGAAAAATATGCATTACGAGACATAAACATAGATAAAAATACATTGTAAATAACCAATAAATTGGAGTTATCACCCTTGAAAATATAATAAGGACCATAAATATGATCCTTAAAAGTAATCACCATTGAACCATATCATATAATGATCGTAAAACAAATCACTAAAATTATAATAAGAAAAAGAAATAAGGTCATTAATAAATAAATAATTATTATGATTTATACAATTTGTATGGAATATATAATAAATAGATATACAATTAATAATATAATACTTTCATATATAATTTGTAATTGATACATATATAGAATTAGCATATAAAAAAGCAATGCATTGTTTATACAACCCCTTTCCAAAAAAAATAATCTATAAAAAAATAAGATAATGCTTCTCTATCTAGCCAACACTTTAATGTTCTTTTAAATCTTCGTAGTCAATTTTGTACTTCAATAATTTGTCCATACCAAAAATTGCAAAATGTATAAGGAAACAAAAATGATTATGCAAGAATATATATATATATATATATATATATATATATATATATATATATATATATATAATTGATTGAATCTACAAGTGTTTTGAGAATAGACTTTAGAAAAAATTATATTTCCATCAAGTGTAACTATATACACTTCAAAAAGTCAGCATATATGAAAGAGGCTACAAGATTCAAGAACATAAATTAGTTTTACTATGAATTAAAAGCAGTGAGATCCACATATATAAAAAGTAACAAAAAATATCTTCCTTAGCATTAACCAGATAAAAATCATAGGAGGCTGAATTTCAATACCTTGAACTTAATTATGGATCAATGATATAAATTGGTACTCTGATTCTAAGTATTACTTAATGAAAAATGTTGTATCCCATCATCAAGAAATCTACTTTCACATAAATATCAAAACATAGCCAAATGAAAATTTACTTGATATTCATAAAAATAGAGAACAATTCATAACATGACTTAAATTAATTCACTTTTCTTATCATTTTCTCATATGTGAACCAAAATTTACTTTAATTTCATTGATCTCATTATTACAAAAAAATTCAAACTATACCCATTTTGAGAGCAAACTTAAAAATGCATTTTTGGATATTGTATGGATCATGTAAAAGATACATTACAGTTATTAATTCATCTATACTTCAAAATTTTGTGGCAGTAGAAGGGTGATACAAAACAGGTGTCATACCATGCATTAATAGTAGTAGGAATACTACTATGGCAGCGACCAAATTGAACAAAACCATAAACACTAAAGAATACTTGAATAGAAATGGAAAAAGGCATTGCTAGCAAAGTACATAGATAGACCACAATTGGATATTTATATGACACATGCTAAAGCCATTACTCATTTCCAGTTAGATTTTCAGAGGCTCGCTTTTAAGGTCTAAGACCGGAGGAGGCTCACTTTTAATCATGAATTGGCCACTTCACCATAAAGAGGAATCAAGCCCAATTTATGGTTGGTAGTCAATCCATAAAGGAATCTACTAATGGGCCCAAATAAGGTAGGTGTCATGGAGTTGCCATCCAAAAGAATATCAAGAAATGAATCTTGACCTTTTGATGCCCAAACAGAGATTGATGTTCGGAACATCACTCTTATTAGGCATCTTGATTAGCTGTTGTTTTATAAGTGAGTTTTAAAATTAATCCACTCTTTTCTCCCACACAATGCAAGCGATAGAATTAAATAAACATCTCAATCAAACAAATAAATTAATAAATAGTAAAATTATGGTCATACTTAAACTATTAAATAAGCAAATCTTTCGACGATGAAAATAAATTACATATATAAACCGGAGCATTCACTTAGGTTAGGAATATTGATTTCCTCATGCATATTTTCAAAAATATCTTTTTTGGTTTTTTGTCTTTAGATGAAAAATTGGACATTAGTCCAAGTTTTAAAGGAAAGCCCAATTTGATTAGTAGAAATGATTTTGAATGCCTTTTTCTTTTAAACGTGCACACAAATATACTAACTATTATATCTCTAAAATAAGATACATCCAAAATACCAAATAAATAAATAAACATAAAAATAATTAAAATAACTAACAAAACTAAAATAAAAAATAAAAAAATAATAGAAAGAATGACTAAATGAGATAACTAGGGATGAATAGGGGTCATCAATCGAGAGGGGCATAAATCCCAATGCAAGATGCCTTTCAAAAATCCTCTAAAGGAATATATACTCACAAAAACAACACAAAAAAGGAAAATAAATGAGTATCACAAAAATAAATACCACAAATACAGCAAGGAAAATCATAAATTTAAATGTACAGTACAGAGTAAAATAATAGCAAAATTGAATCATACAAAATAATGCATAAACATTATAAAACCAAATAAATCATAAAATATCACAAAATATGTATAATACATAATAAAAATTATCCTAAAAAAATAGCCATGGACACCCTTAAACAGGCGAGAAACGTCCCCAGCTAAGCAAGGGATGGAATGAGAGGAAGATCTCACAACATCCCATTTGTCGCTTTGACAGACTGTTGTCCTTCAGGTCTTCTTCCCATTCATTGCTCGCTAGGTAAAATAGAATGCGGGAAAATGTGCCAAAAGTCATGTAAAAATCATACAAGGCTATTAACATGTGATTATCCAGTCCCAAATCATGCCAAATAGTATTCTAACATCAAATCATGCATAAAATACAAAAAAAAACATATCGAACCATAGACTTACACAATAAGAGAAAAGAAAAGCTTCAAACTACAATAATGGAGGAATTTTGTTCTAAACACACCATTAGCATGCATATTCAATTCATATTCATATTTTATCACATTTAAGCATGCAAATAAATCAAATACAACATTTAAACATAATTATTCAAAAAAAATCACATGATTTAAGCATGGCAATTCTTTAAAGAGAGAAAATCAAGTATAGAGAAAGCCTAAAATATTACCCTCAAAACATATTATGACTCTAAAATCCTTATAGTCTAAATCTCCACTCCGATTTGGTTCTTTGATTTTAGAAAAATTAATGAAATTCATGTGTATTTGTGTGTTCTTTATCAAAGAAATTGTTAGAGCAATTAAATCTTAGAGAGAGAAAGAAATCAATTTTCTTCTTTCTCAAAATTTTATCTCTATAAAAAGTGATTCCTCCCCTTTTTCAAAACCCTAGAAATTATCTTTTTATATCTAGGCTAGAGTTAGAGTTAAATCCCAACTCGAACTACATAATCTAGAGATATCCTTACGTAAAAATTCAATTTTTTCTTTTCTTAAATATATCTTCCCATTTTTTAATTCAAAAAACATGGGAATTCTAGAAAACGAGCCATGGATGGGCGCCCCTTATTGAGAGGCAATCATCCTTCAGGCAAAAGTCCTAAAATACCTCTAATATGGCTTGTGCAAGAGAGAATAAGCCATAAACGAGCACCCATTAGATTATAGATGGGCATCTGTCACCTCTGAAGGTCCAAACCAGGGTTTTTATGTGACTTTTGTTAAAAAAACTTGAAAATATTACGAAAATCATAAAAATCTTTAAGAAAGTGTTAGAAATTCACAATCAAAGGTTCGAGATCCACACTTACTATTAGTAATATACTATTTTTTCATCATCGAGTAATCCTTATCTAGATGATCTTAGATCATGGTGTCTACAATTTAAAAAGTATATAGGAATGAACAAAACAAAATAACAATAAGGCCTTGCTTGGAACAAATGAATTGTAATTGTGGAATTCATTTACAAATGAATTCCACATAGAATTCATTTGTAAATGAATTTTTATGCTTGGAATAAAATAATTAATGTGTAGAATTGAGAATGAATTTCTTAATTTTATACTTGGAATAAATGAATAAAAAAATTCATTTCTAATTTATTTACTTAAATATCCTTAACATCAATTCAGTACATATAAAAAAAACAATAATGTCTATAAAAATTATACTAAATAAAGAACTAACTATTTCAATTCATGATTAATTAAACAATAAATCAATCAATATGAAAAAATTTATTAAATTATGGTTTTCTAATTTTATACAAAAAATTCAATTTACAAAATATAAAAGAAAAATAATGATCAGGTAAATTTGATTGAAAAATTGAGGAACAAAAGAGTAATAATCGTTAAAAATACAGATTTAATTGAGAAAGAAGTGTGAAAGACAAGTTATATATATATATATATATATATATAATAGAATAAGGGTATTATAGTCTTTTAATACTTGGCTCCTTAAAAATAAGGAATTCATTTGCAAATTCCACCTATTTTGATGGAATTTGGCGAAGGCATAACGAATTCCATGGAATTCAATTCCTATTTTTTTTCATTCCAAGCACAAATATTTGGAATTACAAATGAATATCATAAAATTTTATGGAATTCATTCATTCCAAGCAAGGCCTAAAGAATGCTACAATTCCAAAAGTTAAAAAAGATTAAGCACAGACAATTCATATAAAAAAATGTTAATATAAAGTATGTACAAGACAATTTGGCTTGATACACCTCACTAGAGAAGGAGGAGGGAAAAAAAAGAATAGGATGATTAAGAGATCATAGACACACTAAGACTGTTTATAGCCCTAACTATTATAATTTTAACTTATTTTATAAATTGGTACTCTTATCTTGTATGATATTTGGTATGGTTTCAACAATAATGAGAAATACTTTAAATAATTGAGCATTCGTGATTAGATTAAAAAAAATAGAAAAGTTCAATTATAAGTTATTATTCAATTGAAATCTTCATTAATGGTATTTTATCAAACCTGTTGCAGAGTTATATCCATTACAAAAACATGAACAAACAAATTAACATCCATACTATAACAAATTCAATAGAACAACCAGAAAAAAAATTAAGTCACAAATATTGAACAAATTACTAATAAAATACACCAACAAACAACATACAAGTTTTATAAAATTCCCTATCAACATGCAAAATCCCACACAGCAAATGAATAATAAGAATTTTCAAGGCATATATTTCTATGTAACTAAAAATGCAAAAGTTAAGAAATTCTTAACCTATATATATGCTTCTAGCAGTCTAGTCACTCATTTGAAAGGGTGTTAATGGAGACTGGACATTGATTTGTTAAGCTAGCAAAATTTCACTTAATTGTTTAAATTCATTCACTTAAGATTCCACAGCCGATAAACGATCCTTCAAAGCTTGATTTTCCTCTTGGGTATCTTGTAGTGCAGACAATAATTCACTTTTAGAGGAGCTACCATCATCCCATATGCATGTTTGGTAGCTTTTGATTTTGATGCTATCCCATTTCTAATCCTTGACTTCATATTCAATCTAAAAAAAAAGTAAGGAAAATTAGAATTAAGAAATTCATGATAAATGAATAAGGATTGAAGGGACAACTTGGATACAAAATAAAAACATTACCACGTGACTTTGATATATACAAATACAAATTTTACCAATATATAATGATCAAAAATCATATGCTAAGTGCACAAATGAATCACAGATGAATTTCATATAGATCATATATTTATAAATATTGAATAGGCAACAAAAAAAATATAATGGTTAACTCACCTCCATCAATTCTTTTTCTTTTAATTTGACTTAAATTATCCAATTCATTAATATCATTATCCTCTTTTTTCATGACCTCATAGTAATCATGTAGTTGCACCACTCTCATTATCATTAGCATAAAAGACTTATGAGGCTTAGTCCGCTAATACAAAAGGCTCGTTTATTTTAAAAAATTGCCCCCAATTAACACTCACAATGTCATATTCATCTCTTTTAATTCCTTTTACTAAATCATATACATCAAACCAATTACATTGGAATAAAACAACTATTCTACCCATGAGAAATTATAACTCAATGATATTAGTTACAACTCTATAGTAATCAATGCTTTTACTTTTTTTTCCTTCTCACCAACTATAACAACTCCATAATTTTGGGTTTTTTAACTATTGTCGTAATCTTCAACATGAAACCTATATCCATTTATAATGTATCCATTGAAATGTGAGGCATATTGGGTGGGACCACATGATAGTGAGAGCAAATCTTTCACAATTCTACTATTATTCTCTTCATGCAATTTTGTAGCCTATAAATATTAACTCAAAGACATTAACATAAGCTCTAAAACACCTAATTTCCATAATGAATATCCACTTGGTACTTACCTTAACTTTAAACCATTCAATGAATTACTTATTCCACTCTGCATTAGAAAAGTGTTTGGAAATATCCATATGAATTTACGAAAACTCACATGTCATGGTAAGATAAAAATAATTGAAATGGAAGTTAGATCATTAACAATTATAATGAATAAATACATACTTTAAAAATGGTAGAACTTTATCGTAATTATTCAAAGTATATATAAGCTCCTGCTCTAATTTATTAGCTTGAAGATCATAATGTTTTCTAGCTCCTAAGAATCTTTCAAGTTGCTTAAAAAGAGATAAACCTCCATCAAAACTTTTTGCACCACCATTATAATTCCATTCAGGCTGATTGAACTTTGTATCCATTTTATGCAGATATATTGAGCATAAGGTCATACATTCATTTGCAATGTAAGCCTCTGTAATAGAACCTTCTGGACAAACCTTATTACTAATGAGAGATTTAAAAAATGAAACCATCTCTCTACAGGATACATCCACCGATAATTAACTGGACCACCAATCTTGGCTTCTCTAGGTAAATGGATAGGTAAGTGCACCATGACAATTAAAACATGAAGGAGGGAATACTTTTTTAACTTGTAAAGAGTTGTAGGAATTTGCATTTCAATTTCTTCTAACTCATCCATACTCAACACCTTTGCCCCAAGCATATTAAGAAAATAAGAGAATTCAATAAGAAGTTTCAACACTGATTTAGACATCATACCACAGATGGCAATAGGGAGTAGATGTTGTAAAAGCACATTGCAATCATTACTCTTGAAACCAAAAATCTCATTAGAAAAGATGTCTTTATAGACATAAATAACCTTTGAAACCTAGGCTTTAAAGGGAAATAGTGTAAAGACTTTGAAGGTTTTTTCTTACCATTTTTACACTTAGGTTCTCCATTGTGTTTCTCCATTTTCCATCTAAATGCACCGTAAACTTTACAAGAGTCGAGAAATTTATCATCCATCCAATACAACATACAGTCATTTATACAAGCATCAATTTTATTATAAGAAAGCCCAAAATCTCAAATTATCCTCTTTGTCTCATAATATGAATGTGGAAAATTGGATCCATTAGGCAACAACTCTTCCTTTAATAGTTTCAATAACATTGTATATGACTCATTACTCTAATAACCAAGACTTTTAATGTGAAGCAATTTAATCAAAGTAGAAAGCTTGGAACACTTTGAACTTTGATACAATGTCTCCTCAAAAGCCTATAAAAGTTTTTTGCTTCAACATTTGGTTCCTCTTTAACAAAATCATCACTTTAATTTCATCCTTGCTAACACCTTCCATTAAATCATTATCATCTTTATCTTCACAATTTGATTCTAGTTCACCGAACACTTGATCAAGGTGATACCAAAAGGTATAATTATGAATTATTCCATGGATGCTCAAATGTGACTCGACTTACTTGCATGTTCCTAAAGTTGTGTTACAACATTTTAAACATGGACATTGTATTTCATCTTGTTCCCCTATTCTTTTAAAAGCATAGTCTAAAAATTTTTGCACCCCAACATAATATGATTTATCAAGTCAATCATCAACAAGTTCCATCTGCAATGTATGCCAAACCCTGTAGGCATCTGGTTTGCTTTAAAAATCCCATTTTTTGGACTCGAGATCATATCAAGGTTCATTTAACTCATAAAGGTCGATTATTTTGCAATGGATAGGGATTCGACCCAATCTACAATGCCTTTGGCCTTAAAAAGGCACGAGCTAGCAGCTCGAGGTATCCTACTCATTTCCTAATGATCGACCTACGAGGGTATTTATTGGACACATAAGGTAGGTATCATAGAGTCACCATCCAATAAAATATTAAAAATGAGTTCTAACCTTATGAAGTCTAAAATATAGATAGTTTAGAACCTCACTCCTATTTATACCTTTGGTTAATATTCTATAAATAAGTTTTAGCAATTTATTTTATCTCTTTTCTCACACGAGTTATGTTAGAAAAAAACGC
>CM075811.1:24916205-24938705 GCA_037975025.1 Excoecaria agallocha | reverse complement strand
CTCGTTTTACACTGTTTGAAAGGGATAAAGAGGGAAAAGACTCCAAAAAAGGATTTTAAATATTTAAAACCCATGAGAGAGATCAAAAGGCATTTTGAAAATATAAAATTCAAGGAAAAAGCCTGGCACTTATGCTTCTTATCTATTAATGAAAGACCATTTTCTCATCATGTAACTATGATCTGAAGCTGCCTAAGACCTAATGTCTACAGCTGACTCCAATTTTGGGAAACTTAGTACACTAGGGCCTAAGTGAGCTAAAATTTAGAGTAAAGAATAGAAGTTGCATACCTGAGGTGGCGAGCTTCCAATTACCTTGAACACATTTCACTTAGGCAGTGAGTTTCTGACTGGGTAGTAACCATTAGCTTGTAGATATTTTAACCCTTGGTCAAGACATCTTATTAGTGCTAGTTTGTCGACATGCAGAATTAGGGAAGATGACTTCTAATTTAGCTCTAGTTTATCGATGCATAAAATCAAGGAAGATGACATCTAATTTAGCTCCAGTTTATTGGCATATAAGATTAGGAAACATTTGATTTGGCTCTAGTTTGTTAAGGCATAAAATTAGAGAGGATGGCATCTAATTTGGCTCCAGTTTATCGGCACATAAAATCAGGGAACATCTTATTTGGCTCTAATTTTTAGAGGTATAAAATCAAGGATGATGACATCTAATTTGGCTCTAGTTTATCGAGGCATAAAATCAGGGAGGATGACATTTGTTTAGCTCCAGTTTATCGATGTATGAAATTAGGGAACATCTGATTTGGCTTCAGTTTGTCGGGATATAAAATTAGGGAGGATGACATCTAATTTGGCTTCAGTTTATTGGTGCATGAAATCAGGGAACATCTGATTTGGCTCCAGTTTGTCGGGGTATAAAATCAGGAAGGATGATATCTAATTTAGCTTCAGTTTGTTAGCATATGAAATCAGGAAGGATGATCGGCTAAATGCCTTGAAAAAGTACTCTTTACCTACAAGGGCTTGATGTTTTTTAAGAGGATTTTAGTACCTGTAAAAAGGTTAGATCTTAGGATGCTTATTCAATCAAAAAAGGTTCTTACCTTTTATAGATTTGCATAATTCCTCTTATTGAGATCTGTCTTTGGGTAAGGTAGCCAACTTTTGGTAAACTTTAGGGTGCACAAATGTTCTTTTTTCATGAAATAATCTTTTTGCTTGAATTAGATCGATCTCTCCTTTTCTTACGATTTGACCATCCATCACTTGGAGTTATATCGTGACCATCTTTGGCATGCAGATTTTTTTTATTCCCATGTAAGAAATTACTCACTGGAGTAAAATCAAAAAATTATGCAAACACATGGTGTGTGCGAAGTTTATGTGTGCACGTACAAATACGTATGTGAGTTGTGTGCATCGAAAGCCATATGTACGATGTGTGAAAAAAGTGACCTGCCAAGAAGCATTTAAAATTGGAAATAATTGCAACTTATCAAATGCTTTGAATTTGAATTTTACTCATACTTGAAAAAATAGAATGAACCACATTCTCAATTAGTTTGATCTCAACAAGAGAAATTAAAAGGTCATTCTCAATGAGGAAATAAAATAATAGGCATGTTAATACCAAGGCCTATTGAACTAAAGCACAATGCCTACCAAGCAATTTCTATGTATGTGTACTGAAGGCCAAAATAAAATTTTATTTTTGAAAAGCAAATTATTGATACAAAGTCGGGAATGAGGTTTAACTTGAATACATAGATGCATTCACGATTCTCACTTGAAGTTCAAGAAACACCATATGCCTCTTCTTACGTACCCAACCTTATTAGAAGATCATCTCCGCTAGATTGGATGAGACAAAAACTAGAATTAGAAGGTCTTACATTGGTTGTAATGTTAGATCTAGATAAGTAGCTTACAAAGAAGGGTCAGGTCGCTAAAGAAAAATGACCACTATGCTTTCTTAATTGATAAAGAGGTTATTCTCTATCCATTTTCCCACTACCTAAGGACTTTTGGATTTGGTTCCAAGATTAACTCATCGAGGACTGTCTAAGAGATAAAAACTCAAGATCTCCTTTTTCTTTTCATTTTTTTCCTTTATTCTTGTTGATTTCAAGGGTTTCCTATTTCCCTCTTCTTTATTTTCTTTTTCTTTTTCATTTTTCATTTTTTCTTTTATTTCTTTTTCTTCTTTCTTTCCTCTTCTTTTATTCTTTTTTTCTTTTCTTTTCATTTCTTCTTTTTTTTTCATTTCTTTTTTCCTTTCATTTCTTTCTTTCCTTTTATCTAACAAATCTTAATTTCTTATGAATGGAATTCATACAAAAGATTGGTAAAAATTTATTTCCCCTATTTTTTAGAAACCAGCTTTACCACAATGGCCATCTTCTTAAGGGGAAGCCAAAATCATTTTGGATAAAAGGAATCATTTCAATGTGTGTAATAACAAAATGAGCATGCATTCAACATCCTTGAAGTAAAAGCCCGATGGGCTAACAAATGACTTTGAAATCAATGTAGAAAAAAGAGTTATTTTGAAGGCTATACAAAAAAGGGCTGCCTAAATCACTTTTTAGATTCTGTCTTATTTTTGGGTCACTTTAAGGGGTAACTAGAATGATTTTAGTGCTCTTATTGAGTTTTATCCAATCCCCTCAATCATAAACATTTTTTTAGCTCATTTTAAAACTGGCCAAAGGTGCTCAAAATTTAGAAATTGTATGGTATAGGGAAGGCTTTTATGTAATTCAGCAAACAAAGATAAAGCATGAATACCTCCTATTCAGCTTATATTTGAATGAAATAGAGACTTTTAAAATTGACATCAAACCCATTCATAGTTGAGCACAATCTGGATGAAGTAAAATTTTGAATTTAAATTAAATTGGCAAGAGACAATTATGTCAAACTGTGGACATTGCTTGGCAAGAAAATAAATTAAACTTAATGCACAGATTATCACAATTAAGAATGATCACTGCACTTAAGAGAAGGAATATCCTATAGCAGTCATCTTAAATGCATTAGGGAGGCAGTAGTCTTTGGAATTGAATTTGGCCAAAAGGGATGATGCTGCAGCAATCATCTTAGATGTAATAGAGAAATAGTAGTCCTCGAACCTAAAACTAGCAAAACTGATTATGTCAAAATCTTGGGACGTGACCTAATAAGATAAATCAGGCTTGAGGCCCAAGCTATTTTAATAAGGGTACTCTATAAGATTGGTGAAAGATTATAGCTGTGACAGTTAACCTAAATACATTGGGGAGGCAGCGACCCTCAAATCGTTCCTAAAAAAAGGATAGTGTCATGTCTATTTTTTGAATGCATTGAGGAAGTGATGATTCTCGAACTTATAAGGTTAAAAGAAAACTATGTCAAAACCCTGGACATAATTCGGTAAGATAAATTAAGTTAGAAATACTCTCTGAAATTAGGAAAAGGATGATGTCTTGGTTATCATGAATATACCAGGGAGGTGATGATCCTTAAACCTAAAAAAGAAAATTATATCAGAATCTTAGCGAGATAAGCTAAGCTAGGTGTACTTCCTGAAATTAGCAAAAATATGGCGCTGCAATAGTCATTGTATTAATGCTAAGAATACTTAAACCTCCAAGCTTTGTAATAAGGGTCCAGGAGAATTAGTAAGAGGAAAGCAGCAGGTATGCTTTTAATTTGCCTGCAAGGTTATGCTCAGCAATATGAACAGAATATTATATATGTATAAAGAATTATATGTGAAGCAATATTACAAAATCACATAAGAGATGCACATAAGAAATTTCACATGCAAGACACACGCAATGAATTAGATGTAAAGTTTGTGCAAATGGATTATATATGCTAACACATGCAAAAAAATAGGTATAAAACTTTCACAGAGTGTGCACAAAAGGGAAATGTGTGTGTGTGTGTGCGCGCGCGCATATGTATGAGAGAATTTATATACGTCCAAACACCCATGTCAAAAGAAAGTATGCATAAATGCATACAGAAATGCATAAATGCATGGAGTGCAGGAATGTAAGAATGCATGCAGAAGTGCACAAATGTATGCAAAAATGCTATGACGCATGTAGCAATACAAGAATGTATGCATGACATATAGAAATGCATGAAGTATGAAGGGATGCATAAAATACAAGAATGTGTGCATGAAATGCAAAAAAAAAAATCATGAAATGTGCATGAATGTATGGCCTACACCATAGGTGATCAGGAGACTTTATATCAAATGTGCCCTGGTTGATGGCCCGTGTGTGTCTTTCTCAATGGTCCCAGTTTCCAGGTGAGCTTTCTCTAGTTATCCCCCTTAGTTTTTAATACTTTGCCTTCTTTCTAAGTTCCCTAAATATTTTTAGGGTAAGCAATCTGCTGCTGCTGCACTTCTGGAAAAAGAAAATTCATTTCCCCATAAACCATAATGTAGTCATCCCATCGGGTGCTATGTAAGGTTGAGCTTATAGTCTCATACTTTTACTAAAAAGTTATGCCCCTTGCTTGAAGGATTTATGGTGACTATATATACATTTTTTCCCCTAAAACTCTGGCTTGTGTCTCAAACTATATGTAAAACTTCTTATAGGAAGAGACTAGAGCATCTGGAACTTCCATTAGTGGTTGTTAGGCTGGAGTCTAAGGGTACTCTTTTTGCCAAAAACTTGGCCAACATACTGGATGACTAGTTGACATAGCCTTTTCCATGGTAGCATTATTCCACTGATCTATCTTGGCAAGCAATTATCATTAATCTCAAAGGAGCTAATAAGTGGTTATCATCTGCTTAGCATGATTAAAAGATTCAAATAGACTAACCCTATTTCCCTTTCATGTGTCTACGGCTGAGATTTTCACTTACCTCCCAGGATGGTAATCTGAACATCTATTCTTGTGTAGGCTATACAAAGCCACACTTTGGATTGCAGCTTACTATACTAGATAACTCAAGGGACCGTAAGTCTCAATGAGGTAGTCTTTTATTGTCTACATGTTGGGTTTCGAAATAGTAAATAAAATATCGCAGCGGAACAATGGAAACCCACCACGGATCCAAGCGATCCAATTGATTCAATAAAAGGAGAAGTGTAACGATTACTAACCTCTTGTAGCGCAGATAAATCGAATTGTAGGTGCGATCTCACGCGAAATGACACCCTCTACCAGTATCCACATGCGAAAGCAACGAACAGAATCGCCCGGGGTGCTAGCTCCCTTCCTGGCGGCTAGGGTTTTTGTTATTCTCTCTCTAGAATCACACAAGAAAATGATTTTCTTTTTGCTTTTCTCTTAAGTGGCGGCTAGGTCCTTTTTGCTTAATCCAGGTTTTATATATACATACCATATATATATATATACAACTAACCTAACCCTAATTAAGAGAGAGAAAACGTAGGGCTCGTTTTAAAATAAGAAAAATCTTATTTCTTACCTAAAACGATAATTATAATAATAATAATAATATTTATCTTAAATATTATTATTATCATCATTCCATTTTAAAATAAGAAATACCTTATTTCTTATCTTAAAAAATAATAATAATAATGTAATGATAATATTTATCTTAAATATTATCATTATCATCATTTTTTTTTGTTTATTTCGAATTTTAATTCTTCACAAAATAAAATTCGAAATGCCCGAATTAACCCTTAGTCTATTCATTACATTCTATGTGTGCGACCCAATAGGTTCATATTATATTGGCAGTGGGTCTCAATCCCATCACGGGCCCACAAGTCATAAGTGGCCTCTAGCAAGACATTATGACTACCCAAATAATATGAATATCGATAATTCGATTTTAACCTAATAGAACATGTTATAATTCCTTTGTCACACGATATCTTGTTTGAACATAAGTCATGGTCCATGTCAAACTTATATAGTCCAAACATATAATTTCCCGATCACTAAGTAGACTGATAATATCAAATGATATTGATCACTCCATCAATTCATTTGAGCACGGCCATGCATTTCTCAGTCCTACTTATCGAGGGGCCCGACAGATATCTCTCTCATAAGAGAGGGACAAATTCCTTCTTGATTATTCACTATCCTCTACATGATTCTCATTATGTCCAATCATAATCTTTATAATTATCCGATTAAAGATAATGTTTGATTGTGTCAAAACATAATGTTCGTCATGTAGGATACTATGATAATCTCAGGTCTAAGGATTAATAACATAACTATTGTGAGATCACTAATGACATTGACCCATGTAGTGTCTCATTGCGGGTCTATCCAGTACTTTGTTCCCTAACAAGTACTTATAAGATTAATTCATATCATCATATATAATCATCCCATGATCATCAATTAAACTTATACTAGTCTTTATTTATCATCAATCATTTAACAATAAATAACTAGGGATAGTCAAAATAACATTAAATTGTTATTTACAAATATTATTATAATGTAACATGCCTACAATACAATAACATAAAGAAAACCCAATTTTATAAAATGAAATTTAACATTACATAAAGGCCCTAATGTTTGGCCTAGGGCACAACCACTAACAATCTCCCACTTGCACTAGGCCTAATCATATAAGTGTCTAATACCCATAGACCTAGTATGACTATCATGTTTGGCTTGTGGGAGAGCCTTTGTAAGTGGATCCGCAATGTTGTCATCTGTTGGTACTCTGCATATCTTGACATCTCCTCTTTCCATAATTTCACGAATGAGATGAAAACGCCTGAGTATATGTTTGGATCTCTGATGGGATCTGGGCTCTTTAGCTTGTGCTATAGCACCATTATTGTCACAATAAATGTCTATAGGACTTGTGACACTAGGAACTACTCCCAGTTCAATAATGAATTTCTTGATCCATACTGCTTCCTTAGCTGCATCTGATGCTGCTATATACTCAGCTTCTGTTGTAGAATCAGCGACAGTGCTTTGTTTAGAACTTTTCCAGCTAACAGCACCTCCATTTAACAAAAACACATATCCAGATTGCGATCTAAAGTCATCTTTATCAGACTGGAAGCTTGCATCTGTGTAACCATTTACTACTAGCTCATCTTCCAATCCTCCATATACTAAGAATGCATCCTTAGTTCTTCTCAAGTACTTAAGGATATTCTTAACCGCTGTCCAGTGACTTTCACCAGGGTTTGACTGGTATCTACTTGTCATGCTCAATGCATATGAGACATCCGGTCTAGTACATAACATGGCATACATGATAGATCCTATAGCCGAAGCATAAGGAATCATACTCATACGGTCTCGCTCATCAGATGTCGTAGGACATTGAGTCTTGCTAAGAGTAATACCATGAGACATTGGCAAAAATCCTCTTTTAGAATTTTGCATGTTGAACCTATTCAACACCTTGTCTATATAAGTACTTTGACTCAGACCAATTATTCTTTTAGACCTATCCCTATAGATCTTGATCCCAAGGATATAAGCAGCTTCGCCTAGATCTTTCATTGAAAAAGATTTCCCTAACCAATCTTTGGTCTTTTGTAACATAGGGATATCATTCCCAATGAGTAATATGTCATCGACATATAAGACGAGAAACATTATTGCACTCCCACTAACCTTCTTGTATACACAAGGTTCATCTTCATTTTTTATGAATCCAAACTCTTTGACTGTTTCATCAAAACGAAGATTCCAGCTCCGAGAAGCTTGCTTTAATCCATAAATGGATCTTTGCAGCTTGCATACCTTTCTAGAATTCTCAGGATGGACAAAACCTTCAGGTTGTGTCATATACACATCCTCAAGTAAGTTTCCATTAAGAAACGCTGTTTTGACATCCATTTGCCATATCTCGTAGTCATAATGCGCAGCAATGGCAATAAGAATTCTTATTGATTTAAGCATTGCGACTGGAGAAAAAGTTTCATCATAGTCAATACCATGAGTTTGCTTGAAACCTTTTGCAACAAGTCTTGCTTTAAAGGTATGTACCTTTCCATCCATGTCAGTTTTCTTCTTGAAAACCCATTTGCACCCAATGGTTTTAATTCCTTCAGGTGGATCAATCAAGTTCCAAACTTGATTGTCATACATAGATTGCATTTCAGATTTCATGGCCTCCAGCCATTTCTCAGAATCTGGACTTGATACAGCATCTTGATAGGTTGTAGGCTCATCTTGATCCATAAGCATTATTTCACGACTATCCATTACGAGAAATCCATATCTCTCAGGTTGATATCGTGTCCTATCAGATCTGCGCAGTTCTTGTGTAACTTGCACAGGTTCCACAACTGTTTGTGAAACTTGTTGAGTCTCCATCGATGGTCTAATGTCATCTTGTGTTTTTCGAACTTCTTCAAGTTCTATTTTACTCCCACTGGTTCTTTTAGAAATAAATTCCTTTTCTAGAAAGACACCATTTCGAGCAATAAACACTTTATTCTCAGAGGGATTGAAAAAGTAATATCCTTTAGTTTCTTTAGGATATCCCACAAAAGGGCATTTATCAGATTTAGGAGCTAATTTATCCGAGACTTGTCTTTTGACATAAGCCTCACAGCCCCAAATCTTTAGAAAAGACAAACTGGGAATTCTTCCAGTCCATATCTCATATGGTGTCTTTTCAACTGCTTTAGATGGAACTCGGTTCAGAGTGAATGCAGCTGTTTCTAATGCATAGCCCCAAAAGGATAAAGGAAGATCTGTTTGACTCATCATAGATCGAACCATATCTAATAAAGTTCGATTCCTTCTTTCGGAAACACCATTCCATTGTGGAGTCCCTGGTGGAGTTAATTGTGAAATAATTCCACAATTGCTTAGATGATCATCAAACTCTTGGCTTAAGTATTCACCACCCCGATCAGATCGAAGTGCTTTAATAGTTTTACCAAGTTGATTTTGAACTTCATTTTGAAAAGTTCTGAACATTTCAAATGATTCATGTTTATGTTTCATTAGATAGACATAGCCATATCTACTGAAATCATCAGTGAAAGTAATGAAGTATTGAAATCCTCCCCTGGCATTTTTGCTTAATGGGCCACATACATCAGTATGTATAAGGCCCAATAAATCAGTGGCCCTTTCACTATGTCTAGTGAATGGATCTTTTGTCATCTTGCCTAATAAACAAGATTCACAATTTTCAAATGATTCAAAATCAAATGATTCCAAGAGTCCATCTTGATGGAGTTTTGATATGCGTTTCTCATTTATATGACCAAGACGACAATGCCATTAATATGTTTTATTCAAATCATTGGGTTTGGATTTCTTTGTAGTTATGTTATAGATATCCTCATTGTTGGATTTTTCTAGATTTAGGGCATAAAGGCCACTATATGAATCAGCAATACAATAAAGCATATCATCATAATAAATAGAACATTTCCTTTTCTTAATAAGAAAAGAAAAACCTTCATCATCCAAACAAGAAACTGAAATAATATTCCTACTTAAAGTGGGAACATAGAAGCAATTGTTCAAAACTAACAAAAGCCCATTGGGCAAAGTCAACTCATAAGTCCCTACAGCTAAAGCAGCAACTCTTGCTCCATTTCCAACTCGTAGGTCCACTTCACCCTTTTTCAGTTGCCTACTCCTTTTGAGTCCCTGCACATTTGTACAAATGTGAGAACCACATCCAGTATCTAATACCCAGGAAGTAGAAGTAGATAAATTAATTTCTATAACATAAATACCTGAAGATGTAGTCTCACTACTCTTCTTCTTCTTCAATTCTTCCAAGTAGAGCTTGCAATTCCTCTTCCAATGACCAGGTTCATTGCAATGGAAGCAAACTCCCTCCTTTGGAGCTTTTGCCTTGGGTTTGTTTTTAGCTTGTGCTTTTGGCTTACCAGCAACTTTTGCCTTAGCCTTACCCTTGCCCTTATTTTTCATCCCCTTTCCTTTATTAACCATAAGGATATGATTGGGCCTTTTCATGATGCTTTGCTCAGCTGTCTTAAGCATTGCATGCAGCTCAGGAATGGATTTCTCCATATTGTTCATATTATAGTTCAAAACAAACTGGCTATAACTATTAGGCAATGAATTAAGGATCAAATCCGTGGCAAAATCCAAAGTGATTGGGAATCCAATCCTTTCAAGGTGATCAATATAGCCTTTCATTCTCAGAACATGAGCGCTCACTGATGCACCTTCAGCCATTTTACAGCCATGCAAAGCTTTGGTAGTCTCATACCTGTCTTGCCTTGCTTGTTGTTGGAATGTCTGTTTGAGGTGACAACTCAACTCATAAGCCTCTAAATGCTCCAGATCTTTTTGAAGTTCTGGGCACATTGTGGCTAACATAAGACAGCCCACATCAATAGAATCATCAACATGTTTCTTCTGTTTGTCCTTAACTGCCTTTTGGGCATCAGTAGGCGGAGGAGGAGGGACAGGTTCATCAAGCACATATAGCTTCCTTTCTTGCTTGAGAACAATTCTCAAGTTCCTAAACCAGTCAAGGAAATTAGTGCCATTTTCTTTCAGCTTGTCCTTCTCAAGGACGGATCGCAGTGATAGTGTGGAGGTGTTATTTGAAGCCATTGATCTACAAATATGCAAAATAAATATTAAAATTAGTACCAATTTCATTTTAGGGTATTTCTTAAAGCTCCCACTAAAATATTCACCCTCAATTTTAATTACAACAATTGTAATGTTTTAGTGGGCTAAGATCCATATTTCACTTAATTCTAAGTCAGCTTTGGCATGACGCTTAAAATCAAGTTATTTAGGTAGATAACTCTTTACCAATTACATCTCATATAACTCTTAGATTCTTTATGGGATTTTGACATCATATGTCCCGGCATGTTATAATCCCATCTAATACCTTAGGCCCAAAACCATTTTGATAGCCTAATTAAGTCTAACCATTTTTAAACATATGGGTAGCACCATTACCCATCCTATCTTACTATGATAACCTAATGTACTTCGCTTTGGCAGAACCTACACTTTGGTGATCTTAGTCTTGATAGGTGTTATAATTATGGGTGGCATAAGACTTAAAATTTTGGTGAGGGAATTTTGGTTTTTAAGTTATGATGTCTATTCATTTACATATCATGCATCATCCATACATGGCATCTCATACACATATATAATCATTCATCGCATCATATATCGATAAAAAATATGCATAATATATAAAACGTGTCATAGCATGGCCAAAACTATATGATCTTCATAAGCCAATATGAAGATCAATGGTCAATCCTAGGTGAAATTACAAAACTTGTCTTGATCAACAGCTTCCATTTGGCACCTCCATCATTATGGAATTGGATTGATTCCCTTCATGGTCTTCGTGCAATTCCTTTTGTCTTCATTACAATAATGAAATAAACTATTCGACTAAAACTAATAGTAAAATAAAATTACAACAAAGGAACGACACGCAGGTCGTATTTAAAATTACAAACCCATAAAATGAAAATAAATTAGACACCATCACAAGGGTCTCAATTGGCCATGCTATGCACCATGCAAAGACATCATACATACATACATCAATTAAAATCAAGTCATCTCATATCAAACTTAATTTATTGCATAAAATTGATGTATTAAAATTCGCGGATAATAACATTAACGATATATTAGGCGCTACGATTAGATAACACGGCGGTCCCGCTACGGTTAGCGGGCGGGGTTAAGGGGCGGCGCCCCTTACGGGGTCGGGGGGCAGCGCCCCTCGAAGTTTTTAGGCAATGTTAATCTCATTAACAATTTTCTGCATAAAAAACCCTATTTTGTATCCTAAAATACAGATCTGCCGATCTTATCAGCATCTGTTTAATCACATTAAACGATTTTAGGATCGACACAAAATACCACCGAATTTAATTGAATATAGACCACACATTTAATCTCATGGTAAAACGGAAGTAACATACATACGTTAATCATATTAACATGTATATGTTTCGTAGTCTATACACATAGTTTCATAAACATCAAGCGATTAATTACATTTATATCTCATACAAATATATTAATTTTGTTCATATCTCATATAAATAGATTAACATGATCGATTATAACATTTACTAACTTATCATGTATCAACATACGATCTTTTCATATCACATAAAATCGATTTTGCACACATCACATACATACAAAATACGATAATTGAATCAATTGAATTCGCAAGCGGCTCTGATACCACTGTTGGGTTTCGAAATAGTAAATAAAATATCGCAGCGGAACAATGGAAACCCACCACGGATCCAAGCGATCCAATTGATTCAATAAAAGGAGAAGTGTAACGATTACCAACCTCTTGTAGCGCAGATAAATCGAATTGTAGGTGCGATCTCACGCGAAATGACACCCTCTACCAGTATCCACACGCGAAAGCAACGAACAGAATCGCCCGGGGTGCTAGCTCCCTTCCTGGCGGCTAGGGTTTTGTTATTCTCTCTCTAGAATCACACAAGAAAACGATTTTCTTTTTGCTTTTCTCTTAAGTGGCGGCTAGGTCCTTTTTGCTTAATCCAGGTTTTATATATACATACCATATATATATATATACAACTAACCTAACCCTAATTAAGAGAGAGAAAACGTAGGGCTCGTTTTAAAATAAGAAAAATCTTATTTCTTACCTAAAACGATAATTATAATAATAATAATAATAATATTTATCTTAAATATTATTATTATCATCATTCCATTTTAAAATAAGAAATACCTTATTTCTTATCTTAAAAATAATAATAATAATGTAATGATAATATTTATCTTAAATATTATCATTATCATCATTTTTTTTTGTTTATTTCGAATTTTAATTCTTCACAAAATAAAATTCGAAATGTCCGAATTAACCCTTAGTCTATTCATTACATTCTATGTGTGCGACCCAATAGGTTCATATTATATTGGCAGTGGGTCTCAATCCCATCACGGGCCCACAAGTCATAAGTGGCCTCTAGCAAGACATTATGACTACCCAAATAATATGAATATCGATAATTCGATTTTAACCTAATAGAACATGTTATAATTCCTTTGTCACACGATATCTTGTTTGAACATAAGTCATGGTCCATGTCAAACTTATATAGTCCAAACATATAATTTCCCGATCACTAAGTAGACTGATAATATCAAATGATATTGATCACTCCATCAATTCATTTGAGCACGGCCATGCATTTCTCAGTCCTACTTATCGAGGGGCCCGACAGATATCTCTCTCATAAGAGAGGGACAAATTCCTTCTTGATTATTCACTATCCTCTACATGATTCTCATTATGTCCAATCATAATCTTTATAATTATCCGATTAAAGATAATGTTTGATTGTGTCAAAACATAATGTTCGTCATGTAGGATACTATGATAATCTCAGGTCTAAGGATTAATAACATAACTATTGTGAGATCACTAATGACATTGACCCATGTAGTGTCTCATTGCGGGTCTATCCAGTACTTTGTTCCCTAACAAGTACTTATAAGATTAATTCATATCATCATATATAATCATCCCATGATCATCAATTAAACTTATACTAGTCTTTATTTATCATCAATCATTTAACAATAAATAACTAGGGATAGTCAAAATAACATTAAATTGTTATTTACAAATATTATTATAATGTAACATGCCTACAATACAATAACATAAAGAAAACCCAATTTTATAAAATGAAATTTAACATTACATAAAGGCCCTAATGTTTGGCCTAGGGCACAACCACTAACACTACATTGTGTCAATCTATCATTTCTTCTAAATAGAGCCACTTGAAGATCCGGCACATAGAGACCTAAAGAGTGGGATCTTATTGTCTTGTTCAAGTGTAAAGCATGGGTGACTAGCCTCACAGTTAATTAGAGCAACAAGGCTCCAAAATATAATCTCTGGGTATGAGACCCAGGAGGCCAACTAGTTGCTTAGTCCTTTCTAGCTTTCACAAAATATGAGGTATTCCTCTATGATGGAGCATCCACCACGACTTAGTAATTATCGATAATAAGTCTCTGAATACTTCTACCGCCTTCACCCGTAAGGCTAATAATGCTTCTAACCCGTATAATCCCACCGTTGATGGCTTCAGGTAACTTCTATTATCAAATGGGAAATCCCTCTTTAGTAAGCTATTTTTAAATAGGCTTTAAGCAAGTTTG
The DNA here is from genome assembly GCA_037975025.1 of Excoecaria agallocha. Taxonomy (NCBI): domain Eukaryota; kingdom Viridiplantae; phylum Streptophyta; class Magnoliopsida; order Malpighiales; family Euphorbiaceae; genus Excoecaria; species Excoecaria agallocha. The sequence goes on along the minus strand of CM075811.1, from coordinate 24,924,599 downwards.
CTTTATGATTTTCTCTTTAATGTTTATACCTTGTTGTATATCTAAGCTTTCCTATTGCTCCTAAGGAAGGCAATCCATCCCTATCGTGCTTCTGCTGAAGATAACCTCTTCCTCAATAGATCATATATACCATCTAATGCCCTCAGAGACTTAGAAAGAAACTTCATCTTGGCTTCTGCATTCATTCATTAGCTTTCTAAGGACATTGACCTATTATGCATCTTTTTTAGAAGTTATTAGGACTCATAGCTTAGAGCTTTCACTTTACCCATTTTAAGTTATTCTTGCTTGCTTCTAAGATTCTGGCTTGCATCCTGAGCTGCAAACTGAGTCTCAAAGGGGAAGTTACTTAAGCCTTACCTTTACTAACAACCCTTATTTCTCCGGGTGCATGTAGTCCCTAGGAACATCGCAAAAGCATTTCTACTTCATCTGGTTCAAGGGGCGCATATTTATCTCTACCAACCCACACTAGATTCCATTTGTGACATTCATTAAGAAAAAACTTTTGGACACTAAGAGGTGGCCTTCCTCCATGATGGGAACATCAGAATAAGCATTTGACATATGAGACGCTACTTTTGCCACCTAAGAATTTAGCCTTAGCACAAGCTCTAATGTATGCAGTAAATTTCTTTTTATATGTTAATTGTATGTTTATGCCTAGCATATATATGCATTCTTATCTATATACATAATATATCAATAATAATAATCATACCTAGACATGAAATGTAAAAGCACATGTTCCATTCAACTTTAAGGAGTGACAACCTATGTGCACTTAACTCATGTTATCAATCAGCCCTTGTGAATTTTTTTGATTGAATATTTTCTCACAACCCCTAACTTTTGTCTAGGATGCATTTTTTAGATTTTTGCCCTAGCAGGGTGCCCAATTTTAGCATGGTTGTCTTTTTCAATTTTCAACCTGCAAGGCCATTTTTATTTTTTTGTGTTTGTTGTTTTTTCTATTTTTTTTATATTTGCCATGGGACCCTTTTCAGTCTATCATCACTACTTAACTCATTGAATCCTTTTGATCATTACTGGTGAGAAATGGCTACCTTTTCTAACCATAGCTTCTTCGATAAGAAAGATTTGACTTTGCTTTGAATAGCCTAAACCACTTGCTTCGAATTGCATGTATATTTAGAAGAATGGCCTTTGATCCACTTTCCAAAAGACTAAGCAAACCTTTCTCTTCTTTCCAAACTCGACCGTGATAGGGATTTCTCCTTTAAGTTGCAAAAGATCACGTTTTACTTATCCAACTCTGATAATTGAGCTCTCGAAGAAATGCTTCCATAACAAAGACTCAATCCTGATTGGCTGCGATATGCCCATCTCTATATGTCAATGGGATATGAATCAACAGTCTTTACAAGTTTTCTATTTTATGTCTCTATTCATGTTGGCTATGCAAGCTCCTATACAAGCTCTCCATAATACCTTATTTAGGATAATGAATCGAATTAAAAACTTATGGCTCATCTTCTAATCCCTCTTTGAGGCATCTTCTATAGATCTTGGCAATTTTAAGCAATAGGACTATAGCTTCCAATTAGTTTCTTCAATAATCATCACATGGAAGCTACTTAAATACCCTTATGTTCAGATAAACTTGAACAACATATCTCATAATAACTCTATTGATTTTTTTCATGTCATATCAGGTCCAGGCAAACACTTATTCTTTATTTCTTATTTTTCTTATTTTTTCTCTTTTTTTATTCTCTCAAGTTATTGTCACTTCAGGAGCCATATTGGATGCAATCAAGATGTTATTTTTTTTCTTTGAGATTAAATAGAGTAATGTTTATTGAATTTATATCTCATATAATTGAACCATAATTATTGTTATGATGATGCGATAAAATAGGACATAGTATACATAAGAAAAGCTTATATTATTAGCTTGATTAAAGAAACATATGCATATTTTACATTAGCAAAAAGTGGCTTATACTGCATCTTTTCTTGCTACAGGTACAGACAGCCAAAATTCCTTCAGCATCTAAGGCTTTTCCTTCTCTGAACAGTGCCCTAAGATTGGTGATAATATCTACATCCCACGACTCTCATCACTAGAACTAAACGGGTAATGTCTAAACATTTACATGCCACATACATCTTAAAGCACACACCATTCTGGAGAATCTGAGCCAAACTCGAACATGGATGATCACGCATGACTGTAGCCTCTCCTTCTTTTATTTTCCCTTTCTGGATCTGGTATTTGTTGGTTATCAATTAGGTCCTATATACGATCCCTTAAAGTATGACAATTATCTGTCAAATTGCTAGTGTGTTGGCAAAAAGTACAAAACTGTTCAGCCTGATAATTTAACAAGCCTTATGTCTTAACTAGTCTTGATGTTAAGTGTTATAATTTTTCCACTTTCACCAATTGCTTGAAAACCCAAGATAGAGGTCTACCCAAATCAACATACCTTCTTAAAGCTGCCACTCCGGCTGATACCCTTGATGTTTTTACAGCATTAGTGCTACTACCTAAACAAAGCATCATACTAGTCCTAACTGATGGAATATGACATGGCATTTATATGATGATCATGCAGTGGAAAATTAATAAATTCGATCATACATGCCACTCAATGTATAAACAAGAATCGAAAACATGCAATTTTAGGGTTTTAAAACTAACAACTTTAGATGCACTTCAAGATTTGATTTTGATGATGACTAGCAACCAAGAAGGATTTATTTGCCTTAGATCTTCATCACCAATGCCAAAGGAACAGCCTTTATGCCACACCTTTCTATGTTCACACACACAATTGCAATAACGGCTTAAAATCACTACAAGAAAAATTAAATATACAGACGAAAATTACCGATGAAATTGAGTGAAATTCCGTAGGGAAACAAAAAATGTCGACGAAAATTCGTGATGGAAATTGGCATAGGAGATACGGTTGTAGGCACTTTTGCCGATGAAAAATAATTCCGTTGGTAATTTTACCGATGGAAAATTAACTCCATAGATAATTTTACCGATGGAATATATTTCCGTCGTCAATTCCATCGCTAAATGAAGACCAATTATTATCGTCTTTTTGCCTTTCTGTACCGACGAAAAACTATTCTGTTGGCAATATTTCCTCCGGTATATATATTCCATAGGTAAATTTGCCGACGAAGAAATTTTTCGTCGCTATATTCTCAAAAATTATTTTATTTTATTTATTATTTAATTTTAACATGATAAATATTGTCTTAAAGCATCTGTTGTATTTACTTTTAACATAAAAATGGTGTTTGCTCTATGTCCATTAGACTGAGGACACATACCCTCCAGTCATTATCTGGGTGTGCATAGGAGTTGCCAGAATTCCGAAATGGGCTAAGAAAAGCAAGTGTGCTAAAAGTGACATAGAAATATGACACAGGGTTTTGCGTGTCCTTTAGATCTCAAAACAACAATAATATCTATAGAAGATCATCCACGATCATTAAGTTCAATGTTCCAACAACTTCCAAGCAAGGTATGAACTGTTAGACATTGTCTGATACTTGTGATCTGAGTTACAATCAACTTGCAACTCTCATCTGATTCTCCTCTCAATCCTTATCTCATATATCTACCTTATTCTCTCTTTTCATCCTAAATCAATCTCTGATCCAAAGCCAATTACTTATGAATCTTATTACAGATCTTACACAATTGGCAAAATTTTGGCTGTTACACGATAATAAGCATGAAGATTGAAGAGTAAATGAAATATCAAGTACCTGTAGCTTCTACCTGCTTTGACATGGTGAAGAAAGATGCAGGATTTGAACACCCAGGGTTAGATACAATTGTGACAATTGAGGATTTGAAAAGATTGACAAGAGGACTACCCCCACCATCTTGAAACTGCAATATCTGCCCATCTGTGGCAGGATGCAAGCCCAACCAAGGGGCTATTTGCATGAAATGTGTGAGAGGATATCTTCCTCTGCCAAATATGTGAAACATTTATCAGCAAGCAGCTGGAGAGTTTGTGTTTCTGATACCACAAAAAGTGAACTAGATGTTGGGGAAAGCATCAATGATATTATGCTACATACGACCAAAATTTTAGTCTTTCATTGCTTAAATTTAATTTTATCCTTTCTTCTCTTGATTCTCATCTTTAATAGCATTGACAGTTATTCAAAAACCATCTTATGCAATCCTCAGGTAACGAAACAAGTAATACTATTGTGTTTTCTTTCTCATTGAAGAAAATTAATTATGATCCAAATGCTTGTACTACTTGCTTTTATAAAGCGAGTAACCTTGAATCTAATCATATTACAACATTGATGATACTAACACAATAGAATGGAGAGCCAAGACAACAATTTGAGTGCTATCAAGATGAAGATTCCACCATTCAAAGGTAAAAATGATGTGGATGCCTATCTTGATTGGGAAAGAAAGGTGGAGATGATCTTTTCATGCCACCACTATTCGGATGAGAAAAAGGTAAAACTTGTAGCCATTGAATTTTTTGATTATGTACTAATTTGGTGGGATGAGTTATTGAAAAATAGGAGGAGAAATGGTGAACTCCCTATCACTTCTTGGGAGGAAATGAAAAGAATCATGAGAAAGAAGTATGTGCCTAGTTACTATCATAGGGAACTCCACAATCAGTTACAAAGACTTACACAAGGATCTAGTTCTGTGGAGGATTACTACAAAGAAATGGAGATGCTCATGATCAAAGCAAGCATTGTAGAGGATGAATATCAAACGATGTCACGCTTTTTGGGAGGTATGAATAAAGAACTTGCTGATATTATTGAATTACAGCATTATGTGGATATGGATGATTTGGTGAACATCGCAATTAAAGTGGAGAGACAACAAAGTAGACGTGGGACATCCAAGTCCTATTCAAATTCCAAAAACAACAAATGGAATTCAAAGTGGAAAAAGGGAGACTCAAAGAAGGAATCCATTGCCAAGTACCAGTCCAATTCCAAAGATAAAATGGTCACTGAACAAAAAGGTACTTCTAAAACAACCCTTAAAACTAATAGACATAGGGACATTCAATGTTTCAAATGCAAGGGTCGTGGTCATTATGCTAATGAATGTGGGAATAAAAAGACCATGATAATAAGGGGGGATGAAATTATTTTTGATTCTGAATTTGATGAGAATTGTGATGATATGCCACCTTTGGAGGATTGTTCTGATATAGATGAAAATGTAGAATATCCTGTTCAAGGGGAGTCCTTAGTTGTATTGCGTGCATTGAATGTAAATGTGAAAGAAGAAGGACTAGAACAGAGGGAAAACATCTTTCATACTAGGTGTTTAATAGGTGGAAAAGTCTGTAGTATGATAATTGATGGAGGTAGTTGTGTTAATGTTGCTAGTACGGTCTTAGTTGATAAATTAGGACTTAAAACTGAGAAACACCCTAACCCATACAGACTTCAGTGGTTGAATGATAGTGGAGAAGTAAAGGTGACCAAACGTGTAACTGTATTATTTTCCATTGGTAAATATGAAGATAAAGTCATTTGTGATGTTGTACCTATGCATGCTAGTCATATTTTGCTAAGAAGGCCTTGGCAATTTGATAGGCGTGTATTACATGATGGATTTAGAAAAAGGTACACTTTTGCATTTAAAGGATGTAAACACACACTTGCCCCTTTGGCACCTAAAGAGGTATATGCAGATCAAGTAAGGATACATCAATCTGCAAAAGAGGTAAAGGGAAGTGAGAAAGAAAAGAAAAATGAGAGAAAAGAGGCCAGTAGTGAAAATAATAAAAGTAAAAGTCCAATGGTGAGAGACTGCACTAGTGAGAAAAAGAAAGAGAGAAGTGCAGGAGAGAAGAAGTTAATGTGTGCTGAGGTAAAAGGAGAGCAGAGTGAGCTGAGTGAAAAATTTAGCAAATACTCCTTTTATGCAAAAGAAAGAGAGTTGAGGAATGCATACTTAGGCATGAGAGCTTTAGTACTTTTGAGGTTTAAGGACAATTATTTCTCTGAAACTAACCTTGGCCCAAATTTTCCTAGTTCTTTTTCTAAGTTATTGCAGGATTATAAAGATGTCTTCCCTGAGGAGATACCACTTGGGTTGCCACCAACTAGAGGGATTGAACATCAAATCGACTTTGTTCCTGGTGCACAAATTCCAAATCGTCCAACTTATCGAAGCAATCCAGAGGAAACCAAGGAGTTACAAAGACAGGTGGAGGAACTTTTAGCAAAAGGACACGTGAGAGAAAGTCTAAGTCCTTGTGCTGTACCTGTTCTTTTGGTACCTAAAAAGGATAGAACCATGCGCATATGTGTTGATTGTCGAGCAGTTAACAAAATCACTGTAAAGTATCGCCATCCCATTCCTAGGTTAGATGATATGCTTAAAGAGTTAAATGGTGCTATAATATTCACTAAAATTGACTTAAAAAGTGGTTATCATCAAATTAGGATGAAATTAGGTGATGAATGAAAAACTGCCTTTAAAACAAAATATGATTTGTATGAATGGTTGGTTATGCCTTTTGGCTTAACTAATGTGCCCAGCACATTTATGAGACTCATGAACCATGTTTTGCGTGAATTTTTAGGTAAATTTGTTGTTGTGTATTTTGATGATATCTTGATTTACAGCAAAAACCTAAAAGAGCATTTAAGGCATGTTGAACTTGTGTTAGCTGTTTTGAGAGAACAACAATTGTATGCTAATTTGAAGAAATGCACATTTTGTGTTGATAGTGTTGTTTTCTTAGGATTTGTTGTTAGTGCACGTGGTGTTGAGGTAGATAATGAAAAGGCTAAGGCTATCCAATAATGGCCAACACCTGAGAAGGCAAGTGAGGTGAGGAGCTTTCATGGTTTAGCAAGTTTCTATAGGAGATTTGTTAAGGATTTTTCTACTATTACTGCACCTCTAAATGAAATCATTAAAAAGTCTGTTGGTTTTAAATGGGGTAAAGAGTAGGAAGATGCTTTTAATGTTTTGAAAGATAAATTGTGTACTGCTCCGGTTTTGAAATTACCTGATTTTTCTATGACTTTGGAGGTTGAATGTGATGCTTCTGGGATTGGTATAGGTGCTGTTTTGATGCAGGAAAATCGCCCAATAGCATACTTTAGTGAGAAGTTGAGTGGAGCACAGTTGAATTACTCTACCTATGATAAAGAGTTCTATGCATTGGTGAGAGCTCTTGAGGTTTGGGAACACTACCTTTTGCCTAAAGAATTCGTGATACACACAGATCACCAGTCTCTCAAATATCTGAAAGGACAAGGTAAGTTGAATAGAAAGCATGGTAAGTGGGTAAAGTACCTTGATACTTTTCCATATGTAATTAAGTACAAGCAAGGTAAGGAGAATGTTGTTAGCGATGCACTTTCTAGGAGATATGCATTGATTTCTATGCTTAGTTCTAAACTGTTAGATTTTGAGCATTTGAAAGAAATGTATGATCATGATTCTGATTTTGGTGAAGTGTACAAGGCATGTGTATATTATGCATTTAATAAGTTCTATAGACATGATGGGTTTCTTTTTAGAGGAAAACAACTATGTATACCTGCATGTTCTCTTAGAGAGTTGCTTGTAAAGGAATCGCATAATGGAGGATTAATGGGACACTTTGGCATGGAAAAGACTTTAGACATGCTTAATGAACATTTTTATTGGCCTAATATGCAAAAAAGTGTTGGAAAAGTGTGTGCTCAATGTTTTGCATGTAAACAAGCTAAGTCTAAGTCCTTAAATCAAGGTTTGTATACTCATTTGCCTGTTCCTACTGAACCTTGGACTGACATTTCTATGGACTTCATTGTAGGTTTACCTAGGACAAAAAGGGGAAGGGATAGTGTGTTTGTTGTAGTGGACCGATTTAGTAAAATGGCACATTTTATTGCTTGTCATAAAACTGATGATGCAACAAACATAGCTGATTTATTTTTTAGGGAAGTAGTTTGATTGCATGGTATACCTAGGACTATTATCTCAGATAGGGATTTTAAGTTCCTAAGTCACTTTTGGCGTGTTCTGTTGGGTAAACTTGGTACTAAACTTGTGTTTTCCACTACTTGTCATCCACAAACAAATGGCCAAACCGAAGTTGTTAATAGAACTTTAGGAACTATGTTGCGTGCTATAATTGGTAAGAATATTAAAACTTGGGAAGAATGTTTACCATTTGTTGAGTTCGCTTATAATCGTGCAATTCATACTTCTACAGGTTTTTCACCTTTTGAAATTGTGTATGGTTTTAATCTATTGACTGTTTTGGATTTGATGCCTTTACCTTTGAATGAACTTTCTAACTTAGATGGTAAGGCTAAGGCTGATTTGGTTAAGACAATACACACGAAACCACGTGATTACATTGAGAAGAAGAACAGAATGTATGCAAAACAGGC
>CM075811.1:24749879-24916005 GCA_037975025.1 Excoecaria agallocha | reverse complement strand
AAGAAATGGAGATGCTCATGATCAAAGCAAGCATTGTAGAGGATGAATATCAAACGATGTCACGCTTTTTGGGAGGTATGAATAAAGAACTTGCTGATATTATTGAATTACAGCATTATGTGGATATGGATGATTTGGTGAACATCGCAATTAAAGTGGAGAGACAACAAAGTAGACGTGGGACATCCAAGTCCTATTCAAATTCCAATAACAACAAATGGAATTCAAAGTGGAAAAAGGGAGACTCAAAGAAGGAATCCATTGCCAAGTACCAGTCCAATTCCAAAGATAAAATGGTCACTGAACAAAAAGGTACTTCTAAAACAACCCTTAAAACTAATAGACATAGGGACATTCAATGTTTCAAATGCAAGGGTCGTGGTCATTATGCTAATGAATGTGGGAATAAAAAGACCATGATAATAAGGGGGGATGAAATTATTTTTGATTCTGAATTTGATGAGAATTGTGATGATATGCCACCTTTGGAGGATTGTTCTGATATAGATGAAAATGTAGAATATCCTGTTCAAGGGGAGTCCTTAGTTGTATTGCGTGCATTGAATGTAAATGTGAAAGAAGAAGGACTAGAACAGAGGGAAAACATCTTTCATACTAGGTGTTTAATAGGTGGAAAAGTCTGTAGTATGATAATTGATGGAGGTAGTTGTGTTAATGTTGCTAGTACAGTCTTAGTTGATAAATTAGGACTTAAAACTGAGAAACACCCTAACCCATACAGACTTCAGTGGTTGAATGATAGTGGAGAAGTAAAGGTGACCAAACGTGTAACTGTATTATTTTCCATTGGTAAATATGAAGATAAAGTCATTTGTGATGTTGTACCTATGCATGCTAGTCATATTTTGCTAAGAAGGCCTTGGCAATTTGATAGGCGTGTATTACATGATGGATTTAGAAAAAGGTACACTTTTGCATTTAAAGGATGTAAACACACACTTGCCCCTTTGGCACCTAAAGAGGTATATGCAGATCAAGTAAGGATACATCAATCTGCAAAAGAGGTAAAGGGAAGTGAGAAAGAAAAGAAAAATGAGAGAAAAGAGGCCAGTAGTGAAAATAATAAAAGTAAAAGTCCAATGGTGAGAGACTGCACTAGTGAGAAAAAGAAAGAGAGAAGTGCAGGAGAGAAGAAGTTAATGTGTGCTGAGGTAAAAGGAGAGCAGAGTGAGCTGAGTGAAAAATTTAGCAAATACTCCTTTTATGCAAAAGAAAGAGAGTTGAGGAATGCATACTTAGGCATGAGAGCTTTAGTACTTTTGAGGTTTAAGGACAATTATTTCTCTGAAACTAACCTTGGCCCAAATTTTCCTAGTTCTTTTTCTAAGTTATTGCAGGATTATAAAGATGTCTTCCTGAGGAGATACCACTTGGGTTGCCACCAACTAGGAGGGATTGAACATCAAATCGACTTTGTTCCTTGGTGCACAAATTCCAAATCGTCCAACTTATCGAAGCAATCCAGAGGAAACCAAGGAGTTACAAAGACAGGTGGAGGAACTTTTAGCAAAAGGACACGTGAGAGAAAGTCTAAGTCCTTGTGTTGTACCTGTTCTTTTGGTACCTAAAAAGGATAGAACCATGCGCATATGTGTTGATTGTCGAGCAGTTAACAAAATCACTGTAAAGTATCGCCATCCCATTCCTAGGTTAGATGATATGCTTAAAGAGTTAAATGGTGCTATAATATTCACTAAAATTGACTTAAAAAGTGGTTATCATCAAATTAGGATGAAATTAGGTGATGAATGAAAAACTGCCTTTAAAACAAAATATGATTTGTATGAATGGTTGGTTATGCCTTTTGGCTTAACTAATGTGCCCAGCACATTTATGAGACTCATGAACCATGTTTTGCGTGAATTTTTAGGTAAATTTGTTGTTGTGTATTTTGATGATATCTTGATTTACAGCAAAAACCTAAAAGAGCATTTAAGGCATGTTGAACTTGTGTTAGCTGTTTTGAGAGAACAACAATTGTATGCTAATTTGAAGAAATGCACATTTTGTGTTGATAGTGTTGTTTTCTTAGGATTTGTTGTTAGTGCACGTGGTGTTGAGGTAGATAATGAAAAGGCTAAGGCTATCCAATAATGGCCAACACCTGAGAAGGCAAGTGAGGTGAGGAGCTTTCATGGTTTAGCAAGTTTCTATAGGAGATTTGTTAAGGATTTTTCTACTATTACTACACCTCTAAATGAAATCATTAAAAAGTCTGTTGGTTTTAAATGGGGTAAAGAGTAGGAAGATGCTTTTAATGTTTTGAAAGATAAATTGTGTACTGCTCCGATTTTGAAATTACCTGATTTTTCTATGACTTTGGAGGTTGAATGTGATGCTTCTGGGATTGGTATAGGTGCTGTTTTGATGCAGGAAAATCGCCCAATAGCATACTTTAGTGAGAAGTTGAGTGGAGCACAGTTGAATTACTCTACCTATGATAAAGAGTTCTATGCATTGGTGAGAGCTCTTGAGGTTTGGGAACACTACCTTTTGCCTAAAGAATTCGTGATACACACAGATCACCAGTCTCTCAAATATCTGAAAGGACAAGGTAAGTTGAATAGAAAGCATGGTAAGTGGGTAGAGTACCTTGATACTTTTCCATATGTAATTAAGTACAAGCAAGGTAAGGAGAATGTTGTTAGCGATGCACTTTCTAGGAGATATGCATTGATTTCTATGCTTAGTTCTAAACTGTTAGATTTTGAGCATTTGAAAGAAATGTATGATCATGATTCTGATTTTGGTGAAGTGTACAAGGCATGTGTATATTATGCATTTAATAAGTTCTATAGACATGATGGGTTTCTTTTTAGAGGAAAACAACTATGTATACCTGCATGTTCTCTTAGAGAGTTGCTTGTAAAGGAATCGCATAATGGAGGATTAATGGGACACTTTGGCATGGAAAAGACTTTAGACATGCTTAATGAACATTTTTATTGGCCTAATATGCAAAAAAGTGTTGGAAAAGTGTGTGCTCAATGTTTTGCATGTAAACAGGCTAAGTCTAAGTCCTTAAATCAAGGTTTGTATACTCATTTGCCTGTTCCTACTGAACCTTGGACTGACATTTCTATGGACTTCATTGTAGGTTTACCTAGGACAAAAAGGGGAAGGGATAGTGTGTTTGTTGTAGTGGACCGATTTAGTAAAATGGCACATTTTATTGCTTGTCATAAAACTGATGATGCAACAAACATAGCTGATTTATTTTTTAGGGAAGTAGTTTGATTGCATGGTATACCTAGGACTATTGTCTCAGATAGGGATTTTAAGTTCCTAAGTCACTTTTGGCGTGTTCTGTTGGGTAAACTTGGTACTAAACTTGTGTTTTCCACTACTTGTCATCCACAAACAAATGGCCAAACCGAAGTTGTTAATAGAACTTTAGGAACTATGTTGCGTGCTATAATTGGTAAGAATATTAAAACTTGGGAAGAATGTTTACCATTTGTTGAGTTCGCTTATAATCGTGCAATTCATACTTCTACAGGTTTTTCACCTTTTGAAATTGTGTATGGTTTTAATCTATTGACTGTTTTGGATTTGATGCATTTACCTTTGAATGAACTTTCTAACTTAGATGGTAAGGCTAAGGCTGATTTGGTTAAGACAATACACACGAAACCACGTGATTACATTGAGAAGAAGAACAGAATGTATGCAAAACAGGCTAACAAGGGCCGTAAGCAAGTAATATTCGAACCAGGAGATTGGGTTTGGATCCATATGCGTAAAGAGAGGTTTCCTAACCAAATGAAGTCTAAACTTGATGCAAGAGGAGATGGACCATTTCAAGTACTGGAACGGATAATGACAATGCATACAAGATTGATTTGCCAGGTGAGTATGGTGTAAGTGCAACTTTTAATGTTTCTGACTTATCTTCATTTGACTGTGATTCAGATTCGAGGACGAATCCTTTCGAAGGGGGAGGGGATTATATGAGCACGACCAAGCACAATGGCAACAAGAAAGATGAACTAGCATTTCCTCAAGGACCAATAACAAGAGCAAGGTCAAAGAAGCTTAAAGAAGTCCTACAAGCATTCATGAAACCTTATGTGGAGAAGATGCAAGTTCAAGAAGAGAAAGAAGCTAAATTGGACTATGAAGACAAGTTTAGGCCGAATGGTGCAATGGGCCTTCAAACTACTTTATTTAGTTTCTATTCTTTATGTAACATTTAATAAAGTATATTTGGGCAGCCTAGAACCTAGGAAAACGAATTGGACTTTATTAGAATAGGTTTGTTTTATTTTGGGCTTATTTTACTGTTTTGGGTAGTTTAAGTGGGTAGGCTAAAGTTGGGCTTATCTCTTCTAAAGAGTTTGGTCAAAATAACTATTTAAGGCTTAGAATACCTAAGGGGGCCGAATTTTATATGGGAGAATTGAATTTTAATGGGTTTGGGTCAGATTTAGATTTAGGCCTACATTGGTGAACTTAGGGTCCTAAATTTTGGGAATGGATTTTCCTTGATAAATACTTATTATTTTGGGATATTATTAAGTAGAGTTTGAGGGAGAAATAATAACTTGATCATATCTTTAAAGGGCTGGCTGAAATTCACTTTTAGCCAAGATTAAGTCTACATTCATTCCTTCATTTTCTTAGGATAATCATACATATTTATCACCAGCTTTTAAGATTATTTTCAGATTGTATTTATCTTTATTTCTTCATGTACTTAGTCCATATTATGGCCAAATACATGTAGATAAAGGTTAGGAATTATCTTTGTTATTTATTTCATTATTTATCTCTTAGAGTTAGTATTTGATTTTAATTCATCTAGGGAGGGGTGACTGTCTAGCCTATATAAAGGGCTGAATTATTCATTTATAAGACACTTGAATTTTGATTAATGAAAATTTTCTTTGGCTTGACTGAATTTGTGAGAGTTAATTTATTATTGATTCTTGCTATTGCATGAAGAATTAGACTTAAGCTATTTGCATGATTAATGTATGTTTGATTCTTCTTCTTCATGTTTTCTAAATCAATCTATCATAAGCGTTTCCAATCAATCTTGTTTGGGGGTTCTTTAGATTGGGAGTATATTATATTATTTATGTTCAATATTCATGGTATGTTGGCGTTCTAGTTTGGCATATAGGCTGGGGTTCCGCATCAGCATCTGCCAGCGATTTATTCCATGACAAAAGAATTAAAGGATATGGACATTTTATAAAACAAATACCAAAGAGTGATTGGTTCACGCAAGGCCTCAATCTTCCTAGGCTGCTAAAAGTAGCAATGAATTGTGACTTTGAAATCTAATAAAGCTATATCACTAGTACAAAACTACTAAACATAAATTCTCACATAATGATTAAAAAAGTTCTTTTGTACCCAAAAATGATGTAAAAGATGCTCGCATTGCTATGCTATGAAGAGATATTAACTATTAATTAACTATGTAAAAATATGCTCACATAACAACTTAATGAATTAACTATGTAAAAATATGCTCACACTTCAATAGAATATACCATGTAGAGATATTGCATCCAGAATTTATGCCACAAGCAGTAATAGCTAAAATTAGTTGCAGTAAAAAAAGAGTAATGAGAAGATGATGAAAATTCTCATTCACTAGTAGTATTACGTCTGTTGACCAATTATCAACATACCCTAAATGCAAATGAGCGAGATTTTTTCCTTTTTTTTTTGTTATTTTCATCCAATTTACAGATCCACTTAGCAGAGAGATTACAAAGATATCCAACAGTTTTTCTAATTCCTGCAACCATAATAATATTTTGTTGCTGAAGTATGAATGGAAAATACCTATATATCTATATCTATGATATATAAAATTAGGCTATCTATTCTAATTATGAATGCCATGTCAGTGAGAATGGAATGTGAGTTATAAAAGCAGTTATTCAAGGAAGAACTACCAATGTATAAAAAATATATATACATAATCATGAATGTCAAAGGGCATTAGAACACTTTCAAGAAGGCCTGCATTCTGGAACTCGAGCACATGATCCACCAGCATCAAACATGTCCTAATCCATTATGTTACATTCATTACATTTTTTTTCTTTTCCATTTTCTGTCCCTATACCATATTTCTTTCCTTCAGTCTCGGTAGGGAGATATTTGCACAGCATTCACTAAATCTATGTGCAAAAGGATTGACCCTGTAAGTGGCAAGTATAAACAATTTCAGCAGCACTAAATCTATGATTTAAAACCACATACATAGAAATATACCAGGCAGCGCAGTAAGTACAGGAGCAGAGTAATTAAAAATGTCTTCCTTTCAATTTTTATACTTATATAGGTTTTAAGATTGATAGTAAAGGGGGGAAAATGACAAAAGATGCAATATTTAATTCCAAACTGTTAGGCAAATCTGATCAAAGATAACTAATATGAAATGTGATTATTTAACAATGTACCTGAAATCAGAAACGATGAGTATAGTGTACAAAACATGTTTTGATAAGAGAGAGAGAGAGAGAGAAAAAGGGAGCCAGAAGTACAAGGATTTCCACAAGGATTCAAACACCCAACTCTATTATAAAGCCCAGATCTGAAGAAAAACAAGCATAATCACTTAAAACCTGACTTCGTCTTGAACGTGACCGTGGACGTGAATATTTCCTGAAGGCGTCGACTTTTTTCTTTCCCCAATAAAAAAACCTACATCGAAACAAACCCAGATACAGAAACGGGGATTAGAACCTATGTAAGATGAGACTTTTTAAAACCCTAGAAAGATTTAACAGCTTAAACTAAAAAAAAGTGCAAAAACAAACGAGATCTAACCTTGAATCTGTGAAATCGAGGCTTGTATTAAAATAGATCTTGAACTGATGATGAACAATCAATGATTTGATGAATGGAAATTTCTAGGTCAACTATTGGGCAGAATCAGAGAAAGGAAGAGAGAAGGTCGAGAGAGCCCTCTACCATGTCTGTCTTCCTAAATAAGTGAAAAGACAGTGCGAAGAAAAAAGAGAAAGTGATGTCTCTGGGGAACAGGTTAAAAACGGAGGCATTTTTAATAGTTTGTAATATATTTTATATAGTGTTATCAATTTTTAATTAAATTTGTAATATATTTTATATAATTTTTAATAGGATATAAATTTATGTATTATCCTTTAATTATATGACACGGGCCTTTGATTAATGACATAGCATGCATGTATCTATCTATAGGGTGTAATCGAATAATTACTATTTAAACGGTAAATTTAATTATTTATTTGTTCTCACTAATTTAATAATTATTTAAGTAAGTAACAAATTAATTTTAGGTCGAAAGTGTCATTAATGATCCAATAACTAATGAATCAACCAGAAAGCTAAAATTAAAATTAGCATATGATATAAAACAACTTAATAATATATTAATTACCATTAGTTGAAAAATAAATGAAGTCTTAATTAATATTTTATGGGTAATAGTGTACTATAGTACATTTAACTATATATATATATATATATATATATATATATATATATATAGCTTTAATAATAATGATAATAACTATTTTTAAGAAAATCGTCCAAAGCTCAAATGATTAAGATTTTGATTATTTTTCTATTTGATCAAAGATTTGAATAATAATAATAATAATAATAATAATAATAATAATAATAATAAATATTTTTAAATAGTTGTGTAAATAATTTATTATCCTTCATTTTGTTTATATGATTAGGAATATTTTACCAAAAGGATAAATCCTTTTTATGGTTATCTTTTGTTTAGAATAGAAAGAAATTTCATTTAATTACTTTTGCATTTTAATTTAACAAATTTACCGATGAAAAATTGATCTGTAGGTAAATTGCCGACGGAATAATGATTCTGTAGGTAAATTACCAAAGAAATAATATTTTCGTAGGGAAATTACAGACGGAAATATATTTCCGTAGATAAAATACCGACGGATAATATTTCCATAGGTAATTTACCGATAGAATCAAATTTCCATAGGGAAAATACCGACGGAAATTTTTTTCGTAGGGAAAATACCGACGAAAATTATTTTCGTAGGTAATTTACCGACGAAATCAAAATTTCGTAGGGAAAATACCGACGGAAATTTTTTCCTTATGGGGGGGGAGGGGAAATACCGACGAAAGTTTTTTTTGTAGGGAAAATACCGACGAAATAACCGTTGGTAATTTACCGATGAAAATATGATTTCGTCGGTAAATTTCGTGGCCTATTTCAGCCGCGAAATTTGGCACCAATTTAACGACGGATTTTTCTTATTCCGTTGCTAAATTTCGTCGGTAAAATTTGGGGGGAAAATTTCCCTCCATTATTTACGACGGATTTTTTATTTCGTCGCAATGCACATTTTTTCGTCAATTTTCCCTACGTAAACGTTTTTCCATCAGTAATTAGCGACGAAAAACTTTTCGTCGATAAATTTCCGTCAACAATTAGACTTTTTCTTGTTGTGAATCGAGATTGCTAGCTCTCTAATTAAATTTTGTGTAATGGTAATGGATTGAAACTACAAGATTTGATCTTGCACTTCCTTTAGTTGCTATTGCTGCCCAATAACATAAGAGAAACAAGGAACAATCCTTTCTCCTTGTGAATTCGGCTAAGAAAAATTATGTGAGAGATAGAGAGAGTTTCACGCCTCGGATTTCTTATTTTCCCTAAAAATATATATGTCATCTATTATTAAGAGTTAATTCATCCTCCATCACCTCCTAAAATCAAGTGACATACATTAAATCAAATTATTTTAAATTTTAAATTCAAATTAATTTGAAATAATCATAAGACATTTAATCAAACAATATCACTTAATAAGTAATATACATGTGCCAAAATTCCCTTGATTTTATCTTGGAATTTCGGTCACTCCATCTCTTATTTAAGTGATTTAATTTGATTCAAATTCTTTTAGGCTTTAATACTCAATTAACTTAATTAATACAAGATAATTAATTAATTAAAATTAAACCTTGTAGGTTGAATTTCTCAATCTCATGGACCAAGGTCCAATAGCAATTTTAATACCCATTACATAAATTAATTTGACTTTAATTAAAAGCCCAAATTAATCCTCAATACTTTATTTAAATATTTTAAGCCCAATGTTTTGTGTGCGATCCTATAGGTCAATTTAATATTGGCAATAAATTAATTCAAAGGCTATATATATTCTCTAGCAAGATATTATAGCATTTCAAATTAAATGAAAATGCAAATGGCATTTAGTGACCTAATGCAATTTTGCATAGTTCCTTACCCATAAATATCAAAATTAATGTAAGGCATAGAACTAGTCATCCTTATATATATTAATTCATTTCTTGATATTCCAGTGACACTGAACTTCAGATAAATAATGATTACTCATTATTTCATCTCGGTATGGCCATACACTTCTCAGTTCACTGATCAAGTGGCTGATGATATTTTCTCTCTTATTGAGACGGGGTAATCCCTTCACTTCTCTCATGCTCTCTAACATGAATCAATGCATACCCATACTTGTCACTCTGTTACGAGCACGTTAGGTGTATGTCAAAGTACACACTAATTTATAAAGAGTTTCATAGAGATTTTAGGTCTAAGAACTCCGATGCAAAACTTGCACATGAGAAACACTTATGACTTGTACCATGTAGTGTTCTCATGAACGGATCGAATCCAGATCCCATGTTCTAAACATGTATCTATGATCTTTGGTTAACTCTCTAGTCCTTATGATCCGTAAGACAGAACTCAACTTATCAGAGAGAGCATACTAGTCTTAATTCATTGTTATTCCCATAACAATGACTGACTAGGGATATTTTGAATGAAGTCTCTATTGTTTCGAGGTATTCCAACCATGTGCCTCACACATGATAACTTAAACTGAAACAACATTCTTGGATATTTCTATCAATTGATATGCACAGGAATACAATAGATAAAACAAATGCCTCATTTATTAACTAAAGTTTTTTTATTACAATGTATTGGGGCTAGGGCTTACACTAACAATCTCCCACTAGCGCTAGTCCCAATTGGGCATAGCTCTAAGACCGAATGCTCTCAAATAAGTTTCGTACAGATTTGGACGCAACTGTTTCGTCAAAAGATATGCTATATTGTCTTCACATGCTATCTTGCTAACCTTGACGTCCCCACGATCATTTATCTCTCTGATCAGGTGGTACCTCCTGGTATATGTTTGGATTTCTGGTGTGACCGGGGCTCCTTGGCCTGTGTGATGGCCCCATTATTGTCACAAAAAATTTCTAATGGATCTAGGATGCTTGGGACCACTCCTAATCCAGAAATGAAATTTCTAATCCAAACAGCCTATTTTACAGCCTCACTCGCTACAATATACTCAGATTCTGTAGTTGAGTCGGCAACGGTCTCTTACTTCAATCTTCTCTAGCTGACAGCACCACCGTTCAAAATAAAAACAAATCCAGATTGTGATCTTGAGTCCTGAGTACTGGTTTGAATAGCAGCATCGGCATAACCTTGTATGACGAGCTCTTCTTGACCACCATACACCAAGAAGTGATCCTTAGTCCTTCACGGGTACTTTAGAATCCCTTTTACAGCAGACCAGTGCTTCTCACCAGGGTCTTGCTGAAACCTACTAGTTATACTCAGTGCATGAGCAACATCCAATCTAGTACATAACATAGCGTACATGATAGATCTAATAGCAGATGCATATGGGATTTTACTCATGTTGTCCCTTTCTTCTTTGGTTTTAGGGCACTTTTCTTTAGTTAAAGGAACTCCCAGAGCCAAAGGTATGTACCCTTTTTCTGAGTCTCTCATACTAAAATGCTTTAGTACTTTGTCTATGTACTTTTCTTGACTTAGTCCCAAAAGCCGATTCAATCTATCTCTATAGATCCGAATACCAAGTATTGTCTCGACTTCACCTAAGTCTTTCATCGAGAAACATTTTCCCAACCATTGCTTAACCTTTTGCAATGTTAGAATATCATTTCCAATGAGAAGGATGTCGTCCACATATAGGACTAGAAATACTATTATGCTCCCACAACCGTCTTGTACACATAAAATTCATCTTCATTCTTGACGAATTCAAATTCTTTGACTGCCTCGTCAAAATGAAGATTCCAAATTTGGGATGCTTGCTTTAATCCATAAATGGATTTTTGAAGCTTGTAAACCTTCTTAGGATGTTTGGGATTGACAAAACCCTCAGGTTGTGTCATATACACATCCTCAAGTAAATTTCCGTTGAGGAAAGCAGTTTTGACATCCATTTGTCATATCTCATAATCATGATATGCAGCTATGGCAAGCAAGATCCTAATGAACTTTAGCATGACTACAGGCAAAAAGGTCTCATCATGGTCTACACTATGAGTTTGTCAAAAACCTTTTGCTACTAGTCTACCTTTGTAGGTTTTATCAGCTTTGAGTTTAAATAGCCACTTGTATTCAATTACCTTAGCACCTTCCAGTGGATCAGCCAAGGTCCAAACCTGGTTATCGTACATTGATTGCATCTCGGATTTCATGGCTTCAAGCCAATTTTTTTGAGTCTGGGCTTTCAATAGCTTCTCGGTAGGTAGTAGGATCCTCACGATCTACTAACTCAATAGTGTTACTGTTAGTGATTAGAAATCCATATCTCTCAATCTCCTGACGTACCCTATCAGACCTTCTAGGTTCTTATGTAATGGGTTCTTGTTCCACAACTAGTTGTGAACTTGATCCCATTTCTAACTCATCCTCTATAGGAGTTTATGGCACTTGAATTTCTCTAAGTTCTACTTTACTCCCACTGTCTTTCTTGAGAAGGAACTCATTTTCCAAGAAAACAGCATTGCGAGCAAGAAATACTTTATTCTCGGCTTGTGAGTAAAAGTAGTATCCCTTTGTTTCTTTGGGATAACCCACAAACAAGCAGACAGTGGATTTGGACTCTAGTTTGTCAGATGTCAATTTCTTAACATGTGCTTCATTGTCCCAAATCCTGAGAAATGACATATTGGGTTCTTTTCCAGTCCATACCTCGTATGGTGTCTTCTCAACTGCTTTAGTTGGAGTACGGTTTAGTAGAAAGCAGCAGTTTCTAATGCATAACCCTAAAAAGAGACAGGAAGATTTGCTTGATTCATCATGGATTGAACCATGTCTAACAGAGTTCGATTTTTCCTTTCAGACACACCATTCCATTGTGGCATTCTGAGAGGAGTGAGCTGTGAAATAAGACCACACTCCTTTAAATGACTGTCAAACTCTTGGCTTAAGTATTTGCCACCTCGATCTGATCGAATGGCTTTTATACTTTTGCCAAGTTGGTTTTCTACTTCATTCTTAAACTCTTTGAATTTCTCAAAAGTTTCAGACTTGTACTTCATTAAATAGACGTAGCCATATCTACTGAAGTCATTTATAATTGTCACGAAGTAGCTAAAACCACCTTTAGCTTGTGTACTTAATGGTCCACATACATCGGTATGTATTAGTTCCAATAAGTCATTAGTCCTCTCACCTTTCTTGTTAAAAGGACTCTTTGTTATTTTTCCATGCAAACATGGCTCGCATGTATCATAAGACTCTAAGTCGAATGACCCAAGCACTCCAGTTTTGTGGAGTCTTGAAATACATTTTTCATTTGCATGCCCTAAACGACAATGCCAGAAGTAAGTAGGGTTCAATTCGTTTGATGTAACCCTCTTTGTATTAATGTTGTATATGGACTCTTTATTTTGTAGATCAAGGATATAAAGGCCATTTTGTAACATGGCATTGCCATATGAAATGCCTTGGCGACGAATGTGAGCATTTTAATTTTTAATAACAAAATCAAATTCATCCAAATCCAAACAAGAAACTGAAATAATGTTTCTGCTCATAGCAGGCACATAATAACAATTTTTTAACACTAAACAAAGTTCAAAAAGTAAAATGAGTTGATAGTTGCCTATCTCCATGGCAGCAACTCGTACTCCATCCCCATGCGGAGGTCCACTTCATTCTTCCCAAGTAACCGCTTATTTCTTAGCCCCTGCACATTTGAACAAATGTGAGAACCACAACCGGTATCCAATACCCAAGTGGTAGAAATAGAAAGGTTAATTTCAATAACAAAAATACCAGAATTGGATGCCTTGGTTCCATTCTTCTTTTATTCTTCCTTGAAGAGAGTGCAATTCTTCCTCCAATGCCCTATTTTGTTGCAGTGGAAGCAAGTGCTCTCACTCTCTTTGAGCTTTTGTGCCTTGGGCTTGGATTAGGCCTGAGGTGCACTCCCATTTGACTTGAACCGAGCCAGGTCATTCTTGGGTTTTGCCTTTCCCTTAGCGGGTCCCTTCTTAATGCCCCCTTGAACCATTAATACGGGATTGTCTTTCGAATGTTTTCTTCAGCATTCTTAAGCATCCCATGAAGCTCAGTAACTATCTTGTTCATTGCATGCATGTTATAATTCATAACAAATGGATCATAATCATCATTTAATGAACCTACGATCAAGTCAGTGGCCAATTCCTTTGGCACTTGTACCTCAAGCTTCTCAAGAGTATCAAGATACCCTTTCATCTTGAGTACATGGGTACTAACAGGAGTACCCGTAGCATCTTACAAGAAATTAAGGCCTTTGTTGTCACGAACCTCTCGTGATGAGCTTGCTCTTTGAACATCTCCTTGAGGTGCACCATGATAGCATAAGCCTCTTGGTCCATGAATTGCTTTTGCAAGTTAGGCACCATAGTGGCCAGCATCAGATACGTCACATCATTTGAGTCGCTCTTCTTGGTCTCAAAAGTTTCCTTTTAAACCGCAGAGGCGTTCCTACCAGGTTCTTCAGGCAAGGGTGCATCCAAAACATATGACTTTTTCTCTTGCTTAAGAACTATTCTTAAGTTTCGAGACCAATCTATGAAATTGGTGCCATTCAATTTATCCTTTTCAAAGATCGATTGCAATGAGAAATTGTTGTTTGAAGATGCCATTTTTAATCTACAATAATAAAATTTAGCAAGATTAAATGAGGTTTTATTAATCCCACAAACCGAATTAATATCCCTTTAAATAATTCGCGTTAGTGATTTAATGTGGGCCAAGATCCACTTTTCACAACAACTTATTAGTCAAGCTGAGCTTATACACCTAACAAGTTAAGTTACTTAGGTAGAAAAACTTCAATCATGTCTCGTACATGACTTTTGGATCAAATGGGCTAACATTTTAAGATGTTATAGCACAAACCCATTTATTAGTTGCCTAGATCCGGGAATCCCTTTCCATGTTAAGTCCAACCTACATTCACAACCTATGCCTCATAAAGATAATCGGGCGCATCTAGGACTCCTAGTCTACGTGATCGATGATCGATGCCTTGACATGTTCCGAATTAAGAAGGCAACTTTGTGACTTACTATTTTTAGGGATTCATTTTATTATGGCTTACATGGCATACGCTTTGTCATCCATTCATAACATGCATATATATATAATTGCATAAAGTAAAGCGTGATAAACATGGGCCCAAAAACCTACAACTAAGATTCTATACTATTACATAAGAATCATCGAGTTAGGCTTCTCCACTCCGGTGGGCTTCGTCTTGATTTACAAAGTCTTCAAATAAATTATATTCTAAGAAATAAATGAAACTTTAATAATAATACATAATGGCATGCAGGCCATATTTAATTACGAAAACCCAAGGCCCATGAATGCACCATGCATATCCATTCATCACACCAAACAAGCAAATAAATATACATAACATTCATGGATCAAACAAAGTCCAATTTTAATTAATTTAGCCAAGCCCATTAATAGAAATTGTGTACTTGAACCTTTAAGATAAGACCCCATGATGGGCCTGGGCCAAAGCCCAATGGACTAAATCCTCTTATTGAATAAGTTCTCTTAAAAGCCCAAAACACAAACTAGTTAGATTTGTGCCATAAATCAACTCTAGTATAATTTTCAATTTTGCCATTTTTAATTTTATGTCATACAGCCCATAAACATTAAAAATACATATAATATGTACCAACATGAATTAAAACATAAAATCATGAAGAACATATATATCATACATGGCATTTATACCAAACAAACAAACAACAATGAAACTAGTTGTTTAGTGCTCATATAATGCCACAAAAATGCACAAATACTTAAAACAATTTTATGAGTCATTTAATAAATTAAATAAGGTCATAAATATTGATTTAATACTCTATACCAATCTGATATAAATGTTTTTTTACCATTTTAATCAAAACAAAACAAACAATGTTGATTAAACATGTAACAAACACAAACTAGTCATAGTTTTAAGTGATTTAAAATTAATCAATTAAATTGTCATGGACCAGAATTAAAACTAAATTTAAAATATGTCCAGACCTGATATTTAATCTTTAAAATCACTTACAAACATGTCAAAATCGTTTTTACATTTAATTTTGAAAACTAGTTGTTAAACACACACTTAACATGCCAACTAGCACCTAGTTTCAAGATTAACATGTACCATCAGGTATTAACAATTAAATCCGACCATTAACAGCTCTAAGAACACCTTAGGATAGTATATTAACATGTCATATTAATTATAATAACTATCTAATCATTTTAAAATCGTTTTTACACCAAAATAATGCAAAAAACTCAAAACAGAAAATTTCAGCATTGCATGTTTTTAAACGATTGATTTTTTATTAAATATTCCATGCATCTAAAGCACCAAAATAAGCATGTTTAGGCTCTGATACCACTGATGGAATATGACATGGCATTTATATGATGATCATACCGCAAAAAAATAATAAATTCGATCATACATGCCACTCAATCCATAAACAAGAATCGAAAACATGCAATTTTAGGGTTTTAAAACTTACAACTTTAGATGCACTTCAAGATTTGATTTTGATGATGACCAGCAATCAAGAAGGATTTATTTGCCTTAGATCTTCACCACCAATGCCAAAGGAACAATTTTTATGCCACTCCTCTCTATGTTCGCACACACAATTGCAATGACGGCTTAAAATCGAGATTACTAGCTCTCTAATTAAATATTGTGTAATGGCAATGGATTGAAGCTATAAGATTTGATCTTGCACTTCCTTTAGTTGCTATTGCTGCTCAAGAACACAAGAGAAACAAGGAACAATCCTTTCTCCTTGTGAATTCAGCTAAGAAAAATTATGTGAGAGAGAGAGAGAGTTTCACGCCTCGGGTTTCTTATTTTCCCCAAAAATATATATGTCATCTATTATTAGAAGTTAATTCCGAAATTAACTATCTAAAAGATAGTTAATTCATCCTCCATCACCTCCTAAAATCAAGTGACATACATTAAATCAAATTCTTTTAAATTTTAAATTCAAATTAATTTGAAATAATCATAAGACATTTAATTAAATAATATCACATAATAAGTAATATACACATGCCGAAATTCCCTTGATTTTATCTTGGAATTTCGGTCACTCCATCTCTTATTTAAGTGATTTAATATGATTCAAATTCTTTTAGGCTTTAATACTCAATTAACTTAATTAATACAAGATAATTAATTAATTGAAATTAAACCTTGTGGGATGAATTTCTCTCTCTTATGGACCAAGGTCCAATAGCAATTTTAATACCCATTACATACATTAATTTGACTTTAATTAAAAGCCCAAATTAATGTCCAATACTTTATTTAAATATTTTAAGCCCAATGCTTTGTGTACGATCCTATATGTCCATTTAATATTGGCAATAAATTAATGAATTAATTCAAAGGCTATATATATTCTCTAGCAAGATATTATAGCATTTCAAATTAAATGAAAATGCAAATGGCATTTAGTGACCTAATGCAATTTTGCATAGTCCCTTACCCATAAATATCAGAATTAATATAAGGCATGGAACTAGTCATCCTTATATATATTAATTCCTTTCTTGATATTCCAATAACACTGAATTCTCAGATAAATAATGATTACTCGTTATTTCATCTTGGTATGGCCATACACTTCTTAGTTCACTGATCAAGTGGCCGACGATATTTTCTCTCTTATTGAGAGGGGTAATCCCTTCACTTCTCTCATACTCTCTAACATGAATCAATGCATACCCATACTTATCACTCTGTTACGAGCACGTTAGGTATATGTCAAAGTACACACTAATTCATAGAGAGTTTCATAGAGATTTTAGGTTTAAGAACTCCGATGCAAAACTTGCACATGAGAAACACTTATAACTTATACCATGTAGTGTTCTCATGAACGGATTGAATCTAGATCTCATATTCTAAACATGTATCTATGATCTCTGATTGACCCTCTAGTCCTTATGATTCGTAAGACAGAACTCAACTTATCAGAGAGAGCATACTAGTCTTAATTCATTGTTATTCCCATAACAATGACTGACTAGGGATATTTAGAATTAAGTCTCTATTATTTCAAGGTATTACAACCATGTGCTTCACACATGATAACTTAAACTAAAACAACATTCTTGGATAGTTCTATCAATTGATATGCACAGGAATACAATAGATAAAACAAATGCCTCATTTATTAACTAAAGTGTTTTATTACAATGTATTGGGGCTAAGACTTACACTAACACTAACATTGCCATAGTTTTGATGGCCTTTGTCATGATTTCTGCCTTCTAGATCGAAGGAATGGATCCTTTCTGCTTTCATAAATGTATATCCAAAGGAATCATGATCATCCCTTGATTCTTTGTCTGGCCAATGACACCAATCAATTGCGGGTTTTACACTATCTAGTATCAGGGGCTGAGTGCTAGAAACTGAAGTTGAATTAGCCATTAGCCCAGCAATAATTTTCCTTTCAAGGTCGTCAATGCTTTTACCAGTACAGCTACAAGTTTAGCTACTGTCATCATGATTCTACTTTTAAGTTTTTCAAATCTTTTATCCAAATTGAAAGGGACAAAAGTACCAACTTTCTATGGGGAATCCACAATTATAGTATTATGAAGCACTCTATTGACTACTTATAGGCTCTGTCTGTGTTCGAATCTGACATGGGATTTAGTTCTTGCTTGCTAGACTTTGATCTCTCTGAAAAAATCCTATAGAACAGTAGCCTAATCCTTTAAACCACCTAGGCCAGCAGTCTAAGATGGCTACAAAATTAGACAGTTAGAATGATGCATGCCAAGAATTAATACCAAAACTATATGCATAGAATGAAATGCATACGTAAAATGGGGATGTACAAACTTTATTATTTTCTTACATTTTATTTTCAAAATGCATTTACATGATGCCTATATATATGAAGAACACATATGGCATACAATGGAGAAGTAAAAACAAAGTTTATGTAGCACCCTTATCCTTTAACCTATATATATCACTTTATTCTTCACATTACGCAAGTTTAACTTTGCAACTTAAACATAACCAACTATACAGAGAACATATATTCCAAACTAATACATACGAGTGCTATACTATTAAAACTTTACAATATACATTAAAGTCTCTTTACAAAATGCAACAACTGATTAACATCTTTACATACAATATCTCCTATACCATAAAAAACTTTACTATATACAAAGAGTCAAAAAAAAGTCTAATAATCTCTCTCGATAACTTGAGTTGGCCATCCTGCAACAGATATCACCTCAAAAACCTATGCAGATGAAACACCCGTGCTAAGCTATAAAGCTCAGTGGGGGAAAAGAGCATGAGGACAACCTCTTTTAAAGGTCGTCAAAATGCAAATACATACTATTATATCCTTAAACACATGAACCAATCATTTAAAATGTGTTCACAATATTTTTACTTTAGGTACTACATTATACTTGTTATCTTTATAACCATTACAAAAATTGCCCTAATAATAATTCGACTACTTATTGGTCTTACTCTTATTAATATTCCTTTAACACTAAAGCCTTACACATCAGTTTACTTTGGATTCCTGTATGTTATTCTTGTCTAATCACTTGACTTACCAATCTTTCTTAATTAATCAGATTACTTATGTGTTGAATTATTATCTTACTTCCATCTCAAATCTAAATCATATACAATTCACCACTTACAAGTTATAAGTGATTTACCATTACATTTAAGATATTGTCATTTCCCAAGAGAAACAATAAAATAAGTAATTATAAGAAAATCATACAAGACCATACAATAGTTAAAAGACATTACCAACATTACATGCTTATACATATCTCTTATATTTCCGTCTCTAAATAAATCAAATTCACAATTTATAAGTTCCTAGTTCACTAATTATTACCGTATAGTGAGTCATACCTACCTCTTATCTCATTTACTCAAAACTCAATAATTATCATGTATTTGTGGTGATATACCTTTACATATTAGTACTTTAGCAAACAGCACATTTTCTAATTACAATTTCATGTATCATGCATTCCTAAATGTAGGACAAATATTAAATCCATCACAAGGATTTCATATGTAAGACAACATAATGCTCATTCACTTCACATTCATGCTTTTCTGCATGCTATACATTGTTACTTATGAAGATAACATATATATATAAATATAATCTTATAAAAAGCATGTATCTATGAAGATCACATATTCATCAATTAGAACATTGATAACACATTAATATCAAACAAGTTCATATGTATGACTTCTTGGTCTAACATGACTAAGTGATTCTAATTTTCCAAGTACTTATCTTTATAATGTAGCCTTATATATGTATCATGTATTCTATATACCATATTTAATCATCATATTGTAATAACTGTAATGTATTCATACTTTATTTTGGCCTGCATAAGTTCTAAGGTAGATAACAGAATGGGTGGATACCTGAAGGTATCAAAATGGTAGATATCAGAAGATATCGAAACTATATACCCAAACGGGGCCGACTATATTGTAGACCCGGTCAAGCGGACCCAAACGGGGTCGACCAACAATCCAAACTAGGTTGTTCATGATCCAAATGGGATCAACTATATTTGGGTCAACGGTGGCAGCTGCAACATCCCTATAGGCGCCTATCTATCCATAATTGAACTCTAAAAGCAGGCAAATATATCTCTTTACTTTATTTTTCAAACTTTGCTTTACTTTGTTCAATCATATACATATGTGTATGTGAAAATCCATGTCTAATGATGTCCAAGGTAATCATATCCATCTTCATGTAATACTTTCTTTAAACATGTTATCATACACATTATTGAGTATTGCTATTTCCTACTTGAAATTAGTTCAAGGAATGATCCCTTTCAATCCATGCATTTATATACATTGTAGTATAAATCTATTCATGGCTATGAGCAGAATAATCATAATCATATACATGTGCAGAAATAATTTTCTATAACACTATATTATGCTCATGATTAAACATCTTTATTCCATGCTTTACTTTTTTGTCGTTATATACGTCTAGGTATCTTTTATATATATATATATATATATATATATATATATATATATATATATATATATATATATATATCATATCATATCATATCATGAACACTTTGGGTTTAATAACTTACAATACTTGAAACTTGATTTACAGCATGTAACTCTTTCACATACTATCTTATATGGCATTCAAGTATTTATACATAACTATACCTAATTGCTCTCTCATGCTTAAGCATAACAATTCATATTCATAAAATATAGAAGCATGTACATGTTATCTCAACTAAATAATAAGTATCATATTTCATACATTTGTTATATGATATGTTTCATTTAACTATGCAATACCATCATATATTCTTAAACACATATTGTTTATATAAATTTCATTTATCATGCTTGTACTAATACTATACAATTTTGTACATGTATGTGATCATAAAAAGAAATACCCAATCTCTAATGCATAAGCATGTAAACACATCTTATAGCACAATCCACACGTTTTTGCTCATGTAAATAATCAATGAAAAGTTATACATTTATTAGTGTACATACATGTATACACAATCTCATCAAATATAAACAATTGCAATATGCACTATGCTCGATTATCGATAATTAACATACTTCCATTTAACCATGTTTTAT
Organism: Excoecaria agallocha; assembly: GCA_037975025.1. NCBI lineage: Eukaryota > Viridiplantae > Streptophyta > Magnoliopsida > Malpighiales > Euphorbiaceae > Excoecaria > Excoecaria agallocha. Next base: position 24,894,940 of record CM075811.1, on the reverse strand, counting down.
CCATTATTTTTGTTTCATACAGCAACACTTTCTATTTTATTGTCATTGTAATTATACTTTTGGCATAAACATAAAGGCATAACATATAATCCTTATATAGCATTATATTCATATTATTTCAAGTAGGTAAATAATAACTTACCTTAACATTGCAATCACCATACGCATTCGTCATCACACAATCATCCTAATACTTTACATTTATATATTATTATATAGTTTATACACTTAGTTCCCTTTATGTGCTGCTATAATACAAAAATACTCAAGAGATGTTTAAAATGGTTCTTGGCAAACTCAAATAACAATTATACATAAAGACAGAATTTTAAGTTCATTTTAAAACCTATTTATGTCATATCTAAAGACATTTATGGTCGAAATTATCTTCTAAAATCATGATTCATTATGTTTCTAGTTTCAGAAACATTAAAAATAACATCAATATTATTTTTACTTTTTGAAATATTACAAAAATATTGAGAATTGTTCCTAAAAATAATGTTGTCGACAGTCCTGAATTTAGGTTACTTTTTGACATATTTAAAGACACAACCAAATCATGATTTCTCCATAAAAATTGTATATATTAAATCTAGTTTCATTATAATTCCGAATCATAGCATTTTGACCTTTACAAAATTAATTATGCACAAAATATTGCAAACTATCCACTGAAAAAGTGCTGGCAATAGTTCCGAATTTGAGTCACTTTTTCACATATTTAGAAATGGAATCAAATTATGCTTTCTTCACAAAAGTTGTAGATAAATAAGTATAGTTTCATCACAATTTTGAATCATAGTATTTCAACATCTATGGCAAGAGATACACTAAAATTACTAAAATCTGTATCCGTTCCCTAGGCAGCACTATACTATATCAATTCAGTTTTTTTATCACCCATTAATAAATTAATAGCATAAAATAGGTACAGAATTTGAACAACCTTCCTTCACTAAAATTGTTCTCCCATGAGTTTATTTTAACTAGAATTTTGTCTTAAAGGATTTTGACATGTCTACATAAATATATAGCAAAAATACTGCAACTCGTTCCTAACACTAGGCAGCAGCTCAATTTGAACTTTAAGTTAATTTAAAGAGCACTTTGAGACAGAATCAAGTATAGGTTTCTTCTACAAAATTTTAGGTATACATCTTAGGAGGAAGCACCAACTAGAATCAAGTCAATTGAATGTCTATGGCTTGAGATATACTTAAAATATAGAAGCTGGTTCCTAATGAACCAAAACATATTTTTACTTCCTTAATCTTCAACAAATAAATACATGCAAGGTATAATCTTTTAGATTTCAACCTTAAAACTACATTATCAACTCAAAATACATTCCATTACATATTTTATCCACATTTACACAAATTAAATCAACATGCAAGATAAGTAAAAATCCCTAACCTTTCATGCAATCCCAAATCTTGTATCAAACCCCTTTATCCTGTTTTTTTTTCTTCCTCTATACTTGCTATGACATTTCTTGAAGATCCCTCATTACAATTTTCACATATTAACTTCCAGCAGCTCAAGAGTGTTTCAAATGGTGAAGAGTCTGAATTTATCACAAGAAAAAAGAAAGGGATTAATGGATTTTCAAGGGAAATAAAAGGGATTAAGAATGCTTTTTAGTGAGAGATGAATGAGAGAATTAAAAACTCATTTTCTTTCTCCTTTTCCTTGCAAATTTCGTCCTCACCCTCTCAAGAACCTAGAAAATATTTTCTCTCTCCAACATGTAAGGGTTTTGGCACTTAAATAAAAGGGCAAAGTACCTTTATGCTCCCTCATCTATTTGTATGTTAGAAATGTGTCCCCATTTGTTTATTTCTTTCTAATTTGACCCTATGATAACCTCCTTTTCTTTAATTACACCCATCTTCCTTTGTTTTATTGATTTGACCCACTAATACTTAATTATATTGCAATAGACCACTTAACTATTTTTTTTTTCAATTGCACACTTGTATACCAAAATTTTAATTGATTCATTACCCCTTTGCGACATAAGACCATTAATCCATAAGGTCTTAACTTATAATAATTTTTCTAATTAAGATTGATTAGACATTAATAATATGATAATGCCCTTGAATTCTGTTAGGGCCTATTTTGGGTCCTTATAGTTTAACATGTCATGGCAAGCAATGCATGTGTGCACAACATATGTATAATGAGCGTGTGTGTATAGAATATGGCACAATTGTAAGAATAAATGTACATGACACATAATGTATATGCATATGACATGTTTCAAGCATAATGGATGCTTATGACATATTGTTAGTGTAAGCCCTAGCCCCAATACATTGTTATAAAGCATTTAATTTCATAAATGAGGCATTTATTTTATCTATTGTATTCCTGTGCATATCAATTGATAGAACTATCCAAGAATGTTATTTCAGTTTAAGTTATCATGTGTGAAGCACATGGTTGTAAGACCTTGAAACAATAGAGACTTCATTCTGAATATCCCTAGTCAGTCATTGTTATGGGAATAACAAATGAATTAAGGCTAGTATACTCTCTCTGATAAGTTGAGTTCTGTCTTACGAATCATAAGGACAATAGTGTCAATCAGAGATCATAGATACATGTTTAGAACATGGTATCTGGATTCGATCCATTCATGAGAACACTACATTGTACAAGTCATAAGTGTTTCTCATGTGCAAGTTTTGCATCGGAGTTATTAGACCTAAAATCTCTATAAAACTCTTTATGAATTACTGTGTACTTTGACATACACCTAACGTGCTCGTAACAGGGTGACAAGTATAGGTATGTTTGGGTATGTACTAATCCATGTTAGAGAGCATGAGAGAAGTGAAGGGATTACCCCTCTCAATAAGAGAGAAAATATCACCGACCACTTGATCAATGAACTGAGAAGTGTATGGCCATACCAAGATGAAATAATGAGTAATCATTATTTATCTGAGAGTTCAGTGTCACTGGAATATCTAGAAAGGAATTAATATATATAAGAATGACTAATTCTATGCCTTATATTAATTCTGATATTTAAGGGTAAGGGACTATGCAAAATTGCATTAGGTCACTAGATGCCATTTGCATCTTCATTTAATTTGGAATGCTATAATATCTTGCTAGAGAATATATATAGCCTTTGAATTAATTCATTAATTCATTACCAATATTAAATGAACTTACAGAATCGCACACAAAGCATTGGGCTTAAAATATTTAAATAGAGTATTGGACATTAATTTGGACTTTTAATTAAAGTCAAATTAATGTATGTAATGGGTATTAAAATTGTTAATTGGACCTTGGTCCATGAGAAAGAGAAATTCAGCCCAATAGGATTAATTTCAATTAATTAATTATCTTGAATTAATTAAGTTAATTGAGAATTAAATCCTAATAGCATTTGAATCAAAATAAAACACTTAAATAGGAGAGAGATTGACCGAAAATTCAAGATAAAATCCTAATGAATTTCGGCAACTATATCCCTAATTAAGCTATTTGTTTTAATTAAATGTCTTATGTTTATTTTAAATTAATTTGAATTTAAAATTTAAAGGAATTTGAGTTAATATATATGTCACTTAATTAGGAAGTGATGGAGGCTGAAATCACTACCTAAAGAGAGTGAATTTCGGCATTCACACTTAACCTAAACAAGTGATATATATTTGTAAACTAAAGGAAAGAAACCCTAGGCATTTTTTGCTCTCTCTCACTCTATTGGCCGAAATACACAAGGGGAAAGAATTCTTTCTTGTTCTCTTGTGTTCTTGGTCAGCAATAGCAACCTAAAAGACGAACAAGATCAGATCTTGTTGCTTCAATCCATTACCATTGCCAAATGCAGCATGTTGGAATGAGCATAACATGGCATGCAGTTTGATATGGAATATGCATGGCACTTGTTTTGTATACCTGACTCAACATAAGGTAAATATGACATATACATGCACATACGAGCGGCAACATGCATGAGGCATAACTCAATGACTAATAGGTACATTTTACGATGCATGCTGATGTACTAGTACTATGATACATATCGATTGTGCATATATAAGGATGGATGCTTACATATGCATGTTAATATACGTTAATACATACTCATGATAATGGATGTATATCATTACAACATATATTAATATACATATACAATGATGGGTGTAATGCCAATGTGATGGCAAACGCATACATACACATGCTATGATGCATGATGGATATTTAGGTGTACATTCCATGGTTCATATGTGTTCATTTGTACAAGCTATAATAGATGATGAATGTTTATACATTTAAGTCATGGCAAATATCAATATGTTTATGTTAAAATATACATTTACATATCACCATATACCTGTCAAGATGCATATCTATATGCTCATGCCATACCATACGTCAACATGCACACACATGATAGACGTATGTCATATCATAATGTATGTTTAGATACTTGCCAATACGTGTGACAATGAATACTTATATGTGCTAGCCAATATGCATATAGTATATGCTATGGTGAATGTCTATGTGCATATGCCATGATGTATGTTAATATGTACATGTTGTGACGGGCATCACTATATACATGTAGGGCAGGCATGTGTTCGTGTCATGATGCATGTCAATACACACGTGCTATGACATACATTAATATATAAATGCAAATAGGACATATGTTCATGCCATGGTAACATTAATGTATTATTATTTACTCTCTTCGTATAGTAATGATACATATAAGATGATGTATAAGAGTGAACATATTAGAGATGCATATGATGCGTGGGTCGATCATTGCATTATGACGATGATGCATGAGCATAATACGCATGATATGAGTCAACACATGATGATGCATATGAATGGTACATATATTATGCATGATGCATAATCATATCAGGCATATTAGATAATACATCAAATGAATAAGCATATAGTGTATATGTGTGATAATGTGTGATGCATAAAATGCACATGATACATGGATATGCTAAGCACGTATATGGTACGTGGCATATGTGTGATCCATGATGTATGAATGTGTTACATACATGATGCATGGTGAACATGTTACACATTAATGAATGAGAACAATACACACGAAGGGCATACACATGATGTGTGACTCAAATGTTAGCATAGAATGTAATGATGTGTAACATACAAGTGATGCATGAGCATGACATGTTTATGATACATGGAAGAACTCTATGCAAGAAGAAAGATGTGCAAGCTAATGTAGGATTTGTATTTTATAGACCACAAAATGAAACATACACATTTTTATAGTAAAGAAAATTTACATATAGAATGCACGTATTTTGTAACACCCTTACTATTACAGTCCTACGGATTTAAGTGATTAGCTGAAAAAAAATTTATTTTTTCTCTTTTCTTATCTTAAAAATCATACACTTAACCAAATAATTCATTAGTTCTTCAATTAACAATTCTTATCCATTATTCATGTTTACAAATCCAACTTGTCGCTAACCTATAGCTATCCAATTTTGCTATTCATTTTACAAAAATTCGGAAATATAATAGCTATAAACTTGTCTAATCCCCTGAAAAATAGATAATTCCATAACCCTTCAGGGGCATAACAGTATATAAACAGAATATACATTCATCCATTCATTCTCAATTCCATTTCAAAACATCATTCAAACCACTTCCTATCAACATACATATTCACACATATATATAAAAATCACTCCTTACTTCAAATCCATCTAAATAAATATATATATGCTAGACTACAAAATATTTTTATTGTCTCTTTCTCTTCAAAATTTGCTCCTTTTGTGTACTATTGCTCCACACTTCCATCAGTACCTACACGCAGTAAATTCTACGTGCTGAGTATTAAATATGCCCAGTGGTGACTAAAAATCGAGATATTTTTCAGACAAGCATAATTGCATTAATTATGCAAAATCATCAATTTTCTTATCAAAAACACAATTTTCAATGTTCTAACAGTCAATTCAATTCAATGCCGGTACTTTGGTAAACTTTTCAATTTAGTCCATAATTTTTCATTTTAGTACAAAATTGCCCTTTTTACACTTTAATTACAAAATTGCCATTAGTTTTCTTATTTTCACTTCACATTCAATTATTTGCATACAAAATTACCAATCGGTCCTTATTTTAACTTTTTATGAAAAATTACATTTTAGTCCTTTTACTTCTTAAAAGTTCATTTTTGAACTGTTTGTTCACTAAATTACAATTTTACCCTTTTTATTCATTTCTTTATCACTTTTACTCATTACATATAATATTTGGAGAAATTACAATTTTTCCCCTAAACTTTTTATTTCTTTTCAATTAAGTCTTTTTTCACTTTAAACTTCACTTTTAGCTTTTTTTACACTTTTAACTTATTTTTTTACACTTCATTATACCTATAGTAAAATCTTGGTAGAAATTCTTAGACTGGATATACGGGATGTATATCCTACAGGAGCACTATACAGATTGAGAAATGATACCAAATGACCATTTCTCATAGAACAAAGTATAGAATAGAGCTGATACTATGGGAGATCAATGATCCTATGATAGTAAAGCAAGTCGCCATAACTTGTACCGCGATATAGGTATCCCTATGGCTAACCAAATATATCATGATTTAGATTTTGACCGTCTGACTATTACTAAGGGTAATATTCACTTATATTTCATTTTACTTTTCAGATTTTTGACAGTTCCAGTAGCTTTTTTATTACAGTAAATCTATCAGTCAACTTTTTCATTACTTTTACACAGTTTGTAAATTATTTCACAATAATTCACCATTTTTCACTTTATTTAATGAATGATTTCATAGTAATTCCACCAATAAACTATGTACATAATCAAATTCTCTTCTCAAAAATATTTAAACAATTTTCATAAATTTCACAAAAATTTATGGACACATTAATTCATTTTTAGGTTCATTTTATGGCTTAACTCATCAAAATTACACAAAAATTACTTTGGTTTTCTTTAAGAAACCATTCGACCAAGTAAGTTAATCTACCTTACATATATATTTAATTCAATTTAAGTACTATAATAGTTAAATTCAAGGTTCTAAGTCATTAATCTAAGCTTAATTTTAATTATATATGCATTTTCACTAATTTTTCTAAGTTAAATGAAGGAAAATCATGCCAATTCAAGGGAAATAGATAGATTTAGTAGCCACTAACCTTTCTCACAAGTTTAGGCTCCTCTAGGCTTTATTTTTCTTATCTTTTAACTTAGAAGCTTGCACCTAACTTAGAGAACCTACCAGGGTCGGATTCTTTAATATAAGAAACAATACTTTTTGATCTCAAATGCTCCAATTAACCACATAAATAAAATTCAGGCACCTAAAAATACTTGTAGGCATCTTAAAACAAATTTAAAATCATGATTTTCTCTTACCTCACTTTGACATCCTAAGCTTTTTGACTTGATTTCTCTTACTTTACTTCCTCAAATCAAGGAATAGAGGCTTAAATAATCATCTAGGGAGGAAAAAATTAATTTAATATGCTTGGATTGAGATAAAAAAAAAGAAAGAGAAAACTTGAAGAAAATGGAGAGAAAATGAGCTAGGGCAGTTCAGCCAAAGCAAGAAGGAGATGAAGGCTGAGGAGATAAGGATGGCTACTCAAAATATCATCTCCTAATAGGCTTTTATAGTGGTTAAATGGGTTGGGCTTTGGTTTAACCTAAGTCCACTAGTTTAGGCCCAAAAGTCCAAAATCAAGCCTACTATGCCATTTTTTGTAATTTTATTTTTTTTCAAATCCAAATCACTCTAAAATTGATTCCATCATTCTTATCATATTTAAAATAAACTATATACAAAATTTTATCCCAATCGGAGTCAATTACTGGTTCGATTCAATCAGATAGGTCCTATTTAACAATTACCAGTGTCACAAAAAAATTAACTTTTTATATCCAAAATATTCTACTCATCATTTTAGGCACATCTGCAATTTTTAGAGCTCATTTGCTATTTTTAAAGGCTTGATCAAACCTAGATCAACTTAATTACTATTTAAATCAAATAGCCTTTTTTCCATGTTTTTGACTTTTGAAGGCCTATTTGACATTGATTTCACTTCAAATTTCAATTCTGGACTAACCATGATTAATATTTTTCGATGGTCAAATAAAATATTTTTCACCTCTAGGTGCATTTTTTAGCCTGAAAAATACTATTCACTATCGAAAAATATTATTCATGGCTAACTCATCATTTAGGCCATTAAAATTCTTCCTTACAAAAAGAAATTTTGCCCTTCGAAATTTACCTATTTCGAAGTGCAGAAGATATTGTTGTCTCATAGCAACTTCTGGCTCCTATGTAGCTTTTTCCACATTGTGATGGTGTCAGAGCACCTTCACCAATGGAACCTGTTTATTCCTAAGTTATCTGACCTCTCTAGTTAGGATCTTCATTGGTCTTTCTTCATAGGTCATATCAACCTGCACGTGTATTTCTTCTGGTGTGATCATGTGGCTAGGATCAGATTGGTACCTTTAGAGAATTGACACGTAGAACACATCATACATCTTCTCTAACTCCGATGATAGCTTCAACGGGTAAGCTACAGGACGTACTCGCTAAAGTATCTTGTAAGGGCTAATGAATCTTGGACTTAGCTTGCCCTTCTTGCCAAATCTTAGAACCTTTTTCCATGGAGATACCTCTGTCTCTAACCTAGAACTCTATATCTTTTTTCTTCAAGTTTGCATAGAATTTCTGGCCATCTATGGATTCTTTCAATCTACCCTTGATGATTCGTACTTTTTCTTCTAAGTCACGGATCAAGTCAGATCCTACCAGCTTTTTTTCACTCAGTTCTGTCCAACACAAAGGAGTTCTGCATTTTCTTCCATACAAAGCTTCAAAAGGAGCCATGTTTATGCTAGACTAGTAGCTGTTGTTATAGACAAACTTTGTTAAAGACAAGTACTTCTCCTAACTACTACCAAACTCTAGTACATAACATATCTTCCAAAACCTGAATCACCTGCTCAGACTGACTATCTGTCTGAGAGTGAAATGTTATTCTAAAGTGAAGCCTCGTACCCAAAGCTTCTTATAGATTTTTTTAGAAATGAGAAGTAAACCTAGGATCCCTGTCAGAAATAATGGATGATGGCACTCCATGCAATCTTACCACTTTGTTAATGTAGATTTTTGCCAACTAGATCAAGGGATAATCCATCCATACTGGCAAAAAATGAGCAAATTTTGTGAGTTTATCAATAATCACCTATATAGCATTTTGTTTCCTTTGAGTGATCGATAATCCAGTTACAAAATCCATAGTCACCCTGTCTTATGTCCACTCTAGTATTAAAATGGGATGAAGCAATCCGAAGGAACCTAGTACTTTGCTTTTACTTGTTGACATATCAAACATTTACTTACAAACTCTATCACATCCCACTTCATACCTGGCCACCAATAATGAACTTTTAAGTTCTGGTATATCTTGTTATCTTAAGGATGTATGGCATAACTGCTATGGTGAGCTTCTATGAGGATATTTTTATTTAGTTCCTCCTAATTCGGAACACAAAGTTATTTCTTATAGCAGAGGCTTCCATTATCATATAAGGAGCAGTCCCCTTCATCGCTATATTTTAGCTTGTTCATAATAGCTATAAGTCGATCATCTTTCTTCTATGCTACTTTCACCTGATGCATAAAATTAGGCTTCACTTGCATTTTAGCTAATAAGGCTCCATCTGGTGCCAAACTCAAACTGACATTCATAGCCTGAAGAACTGCAAATACTAGCATCAGGGTGCACTACCCTGACCACGGCCTAAAGTAGCTGGTGCCCTGAGGTGCTGGAGATCCCCTGGACTTCTTACCCTACCCTTCTTTACCACTATACTTTCCCTATTTTCTCTTTTACTGAAATCGAGACTTCTTATCAACTTCTTCTATCTCACGGTTTCTAACTTAATTATAGCCTCAACCATAGCCCATAAATCAGGGTATTTTTGAGTTCCAATGATCTGTTTGAGCTCTTTGTGCAGTCCTCTCTCAAATCTCTGACATAAATTTTCTTTTATAGACTAACTCTCATCCAGATAGGCACTCAGGCGTTCAAACTTACTCTCATATTCTGCCACAGATTTATTTCCTTGTTTAAGCCTCCAGAATGTATCATAAATTCCTACCTTGTACTCTGACCCAATGTATTTCTTTTCAAATTGAGACTTAAAGAATTCCTAACTTAACTAATCCACTAGGGTATGCCTCCTAACTAAGTCCGACCAGATGAAAGCTAGCCCCTAAAGTAAAGCCACAATGCCCTTAAATTTTTCTTCCAATGGGCTATTTATAATTTCAAACAATCTCATTATCTTAAAAAGCCATTCTTCTACCTGGGCAGGTTTCAGTGGATCACGCCCATTAAAGTCCTCAGGTCCTAACCTTTTTAACTACTCTAAATAGATTTTCTTCTGGGTGGAGTTGGCTGAACCTAAACTGTTGCTTGAAAAGGATGTGCCTGAGCCACGTGTAGCCTCTGCTGAGTATAATCTGCCAATAAATTTAGAAAATCCAGCTGTAGGGGTGGAGGTGGCACTGCTGGTGAAGAAACCTGTTGTTGTGGGGCCTCAAGCTGTCCAGTACCTATGGAAGCCTCACTCTCACCATCCCCCACCTGTCTATCTCAGTCAAAGGACATCTTTTCACTATACAACAAAAAGGAGCAAGTACACCTTAGATTCCATAACACCTTTTTATTGACAATTAACATGTATATATAAACAAATCATTCACTTAATCCCACTCCAATGTTAGAACCACTTAAATCATTACTCTGATACCACAAAATGTAATACCCTTACTATAAAAGTTCTACGAATTTAAGCGATTAGCCAAAAATTTTGTTTTCCTCTTTTCTGATCATAAAAATCATACACTTAACCAAATAATTCATTAATTCCTCAATTACCAATTCTTATCAATTATTCATGTTTACAAATCCAACTTGTCATTAACTTATAACTGTCCAATTTTACTATTTATTTTACAAAAATTCGGCAATATAACGTATTTAAACTTGTCTAACCCCTAAAAAACAGACAGTTCCACAACCCCTCAGGGGCACAATAGTATATAAACAGAATATACATTGATCTATTCATTCTCAATTCCATTTCAAAACATAATTCAAACCACTTCCTGTCAACATAAATATTCACACATACATATACAATATTGTTCATATACAAATCAATCCTTACTTCAAATCCAGTTAAATAAATATATACTTGTCAGACTACAAAATATTTTTATTATCTCTTTTTCTTCAAAATTTGCTCCTTTTGTGCAATATTGCATCATACTCCCATCAGTACCTGAACACAATAAATCCTACATGCTGAGTATTAAATATGTCCAGTGGTAATTAAAAATCAAGGTATTTTCCAGATAAGTATAATTGCATTAATTATGCAAATTTATCAATTTTCTTATCAAAAACATAATTTTCAATGTTCTAACAATTAATTAAATTCAATGCTAATACTTTGATAAACGTTTTAATTTAGTCCCTAATTTTTCAATTTAGTAAAAAATTACCCTTTTTACACTTTAATTACAAAATTGATATTAGTTTTCTTATTTTCACTTCACATTCAATTATTGGCATACAAAATTACCAATTGGTCTTTATTTTAACTTTTTATGTAAAATTATATTTTAGTCCTTTTACTTCTTAAAAGTTCATATTTGGACTGTTTGTTCACTAAATTATCATTTTATCCTTTTATTCGTTTCTTTATCACTTTTACTCATTACGTACAGTATTTGGAAAAATTATCGTTTTACCCCTAAACTTTTTATTTCTTTTCAATTAAGTCCTTTTTTCACTCTAAACTTCACTTTTAGTTTTTTTTACACTTTTAACTAATTTTTATCATTATGCCCATAGTATAATCCCGACAGAAATTTTCAGACTAATTATATGGAATATGGACCCTACATGGCTACAATACAGATTGAAAAATGACTTCAAATGACCATTTTTCATAGAATATGGTATATAATAGAGCAGATACTATGAAAGATCAGTGATCCTAACATAGCAACGCAAGTTGTCAAGACTTGCATCATGGTATAGGTGTCCTTATGGCTAGCTAAATATAACCTAAGCTAGATTTTGATCGTCAAACTATTACTAAGGGCAATATTCACTTACATTTCATTTTACTTTTCAAATTCTTAACAGTTCCAATAGCTTTTTCATTATAGTAAATCTATCAATCAACTTTTTCATTACTTTTGCACAATTTGTGAATTATTTCACAATAATTCACCATTTTTCACTTATTTAATGAATTATTTCACAATAATTCCACAAATACACTATGTACATAATTAAATTCTCTTTTAAAAAATATTTAAACAATTCTCATAAATTTCACAAAAATTCATGGACACATTAATTCAATTCTAGGTTTATTTTATGGCTTAATTCATCAAAATTACACAAATTTTATTTTGGTTTTCTTTAAGAAACCATTTGGCCAAGTAAGGTAATCTACCTTACACATATATTTAATTCAATTTAAATACTCTAATAGTCATAGTCAGGGTTTTAAGTCATTAATCTAAGTTTAATTTTAATTATGCATGCATTTTTCCTAAGTTACATAAAGGAAAATCATGCCAATTCAAGGAAAATGGATGGATTTAGTAGCCATTAATCTTTCTCACTCACTTAGGCTCTTTTAGGCTTCTTTCGTTACCTTTTACCTTAGAACCTTGCACCTCACTTGAAGAACCTACCATAGCCAAATTCTTTAACATAAGAAACACTACTTTTTTTTTATCTTAAATGCCCAAATTAACATATAAATGAACTTTAGGCACCTAAAAATACTTGTATGCACCCTAAAACAAATTTAAAATCATGATTTTCTCTTATCTCACTTTGACATCGTAAGCTTTTTTACTTTATTTCTCTTACTTTTCTTCCTCAAATCAAGGAATAAAGGGTTAAATAATCATCTAGGGAGGTATAACTTTATTTAATAGGCTTGGATTGAGAGAGAAAGAGAGAGAAAACTTGAAAAAACTGGAGAGAAAATGAGCTAGGGTGGTTCAGCTAAAGCAAGAAGGAGATAAAAGCTAAGGAGATAAGGATGGATGCTCAAAATATCATCTCCCAATAGGATTTTATAGTGCCTAAATGGGTTGAGCTTTGGTTCAACCCAAGTCCACTAGTTTAGGCTTAAAAGTCCAAAATCGAGCCTATTTTACCATTTTCTATAATTCTCTCACTTTCTAAATCCAAATCATTTTAAAATTGATTCAATCATTCTTATCATATTTAAAATAGACTGTATACAAAATTTTAACCCAATCAAAGTCAGTTATTGATTCGATTCAATCAGATTAATCCGATTCAACAATTGCTAGTATCATCGAAAATTTAATTTTTTATAGCCAAAATATTCTACTAATCATTTTAGATATATCTACAATTTTCTAGTAATTTTTAGAGCTTATTTTCTATTTTTAAAGAATCAATCAAATCTAGTTCAATCTAATTACTATTTAAATCAAACAGCTTCGTTTTTCGTATTTTTGACTTTTTGAGGCCTATTTGACCTTTATTTCACTTCAAATTTCATTTCTAGACTAACCATGATCAATATTTTCTTATGGTCAAATAAAATATTTTTCACCATCGAATGCGCTTTTTAGCTCGAAAAGCACTATTTACTATCGAAAAATACTATTTACGACTGATCCAGCATTCAGGCTATTACATATTTCACATTATCAAATTATTGTGTTTGTTGTTTGCATGTGAAATGAGATGCATATAGATACACATTTTTATGTCACAAAATTATGCACGCAAGATTTACATGTTTCAATTTTTATATAAGCAGATATCATACACACGAGATGAGAAGCACATTTATCAAAAACTTATGCACACAAAAATGCATATATATTGTTTTTATTTATTATTGCCATTTTTTGTTATTTTATTAGAAATGCATGCATGTATAACATAGACAAACATATGAAAGAAAAAATCCTCCCAACCTTATTGCTCTCATATAGGAGGTCATGCAGTCTTTTTCCTATATGGAATTAGCATGTGGGTTAACAGAAAACCCAATAAACATGCATGATACATAGTAACAAACCGACAACATGGTCTCTCTTTATTAAAAGCACATACGAATGAATTTTGATCATTGTGTATTTAAATAATCCAGATAGACTGAAATGCATCCATCAGGGCATGAAAGCCTTTGATGAGCTAACATTTAAATTTATTGGGCTTCATTCAATATATAAGGGCCCATATCACAAGCAAAGTATTATAGTGTATGCCCCTCTACCATTACATCGGCTTTAGTTTGGTGATATAGCTTTAGGGCTACCCAAGTATGGTTCTTGCTAATAAGTCTAGCTCATCATGAGCATGGCAACCGATCGGGTCACCATTTGATATACCAAAAGGTATGAGGCTTAGGTTGGTGGTCCTCCCTAACACTTTCCTATATTGAGTGAACATGGGATCATACTTCGAGAATGCACCGGGAATAAAAGATGGATACCTATCTTAATTCTAAGGCCTTAGCATGAATGCAATGCAATTTTTTGAGAAGAGATAAAATATATTAATCATTAAACCCATTTATATTAAATCAACCAAAGGTACTTTCAGAGCAAAATCTCGCGGTTCTTAGCGGAGTTGCCATTGTGATGCGCATCGAACCCCGTAGGCATCCGGTTTGCTCTTGAAAGCCTACTTTTAGGACTCGAAATTGGATCAAGGTTCATTTAACTCGTGAAGACCAATCGCTTCGTAATGGATAGGAATTCGACCCAATCCATAATGCCTCGGGCCTTAAAAAGCCACGAGATAGTGGCTCAAGGTATCCCCACTCATTTGCTAATGATCGACCTACGAGGGCATCAATTGGGCATACAAAGTAGGTATCATGGAGTTGTCACCCAATAAAATATTGTAAAATAAGTTCTAACCTTATGAGATAGAAATCAGAGATAGTTTGGGACCTTACTCCTATTTATACCTTTGGTTAACATTATATAAATGAGTTTTAGCAATTTATTTTATCTCTTTTCTCACACGAGTTATATTAGAAAAATAAAGTACACTCAAGCACATTGAAAAGCAGTAAAGCATGTATATGAAAATTATAAAGCATTTAAAAATAAATATAAAATAAATTCATACTTAAATCGGAGAATTAATTAGGTTCCTTTGAATTAGGACATTGATTCTTGCATGCATATTTACAAAAAGGTATCATTTTAAGTGTATTTTGGATAAAAATGGGATAATTGATCCCTCATAGCTTTGAAAAAAAGAATTGTGTTAAGTAATTTTAAGGTAGAAAATCATTCATATTTATAAACAAAAATCCTTAATTTTTATGTTGTTTTGTGGGTGAAAATCAGGACATTGATCCTTTTATTATGAAAAAATTCCACTCGAACTTGTACAAAATCATTTGTGAGTTTTTATTGAATCACTCGAAAAATCATTTAGTTACAATAGATAATGATATGAAAAATAATAATACAAGTAAAACATGTATAAATCGATCTATTGATTGATTTGGGAATATTGATTTTCTTATGCATATTTATGAAATTCTTTTATGTGATTTTTGGAATAAAATAGGATTTTGATCCATATTATGAGAAAAATCATTTAATTAGATAAAAATATTTAAAGTAAATTTTCTTTGATTAATGGTCCAAAAACTCTTTTTTACTAAATTATTACAGGCAAAAAAATAGAATGCACGAAATAATATTTTAGGTCAAGAACAATAAAAAATAAAAGGGAATCCTAATCTAATATACTTCGCCTTATCCTCTGGCCTAACCTAGGAGGAAAAATATACATAAAAATATGACAAGAAAATATAATTAGTATATAGTGATAAAAATGACAATAAAAGTAAATAATATTATTAATGATAATATTTATAATAGTAATTATAAATATTACTATTAAAATTATAATAATATTAATAATAACCATATTTAAAATTAACACCAATTAATAATAATAATAATAATAATAATAATAATAATAATAATAATAATAATACAATAATTAACAATATTAAAAATAATAATAAAAACTAATATTAAATAAAACATCAATTATAGCCCTAATCATATTATTGCAAAATTAATAAATATAACACAATAATAAAAATGATATTAATAAATAACAATAACAACAATAATAACAATAACATTAATAATCATAATAACAATAAAATAATATTAATAACAAAAAAAATAATAATAATAATAAAAAACTATTTATACACATTAATTAAAATTAAATAATAGATTTTCGGATTTTAGGGCTCGAGAATATTACTTTGAATGTAGATTATGTCAAAGAACAAAGAATTAATGCTCTGTGGCTTTTTTCCTATTTTTTGTGATTTTTAAAGAATTTTTGGAGTTAAAATTATGTAATGTTCATGGAGGAGGAGGAAGAGGAGGAGGAGAAGAAAGAAAGGGAGGGAAGAGACGTCAGAGGAAAGAGAAAAAGTAATAGCCCCTTTAAGAGCCTCAAAAATCAAAGGAAAATATCCCAAAATGGGATATATACAAAAAAGATTTTTCCCCCTTTTTTTGCACTCTGGAAGTGAGTCACAGATCAAGTGATAGACCGATAGAGTGACTTGCTAGGTGAGTCACGGATCGAGTAACGGACCAAGAAAATAACTCGTTAGGTGAGTCACGGACCAAGAGAGTGACTTGCTAGGTGAGTCACGGACCGGGAGAATGACTTGCTAGATGAGTCACGAACCATGTGTAATATCCCAAATCAGCATGCCTTATAAGACTATGAATACCTTTCCCTTGCAGATGTATTTTAAAATCGTGTGAGCCTTAGTCTAAAGCGGATAATATTTGTAAGTGACCCTTTATGGACGTTACAAATGGTATAAGAGATGGGAGTTGGATCGATGTACTAGTGTGATACTAGGCCTCCAAGCCAGTGAGATGCTGGGCCTATTTAGGTGGGGTGAATTGTAATATCCCACATCGATTGGAGAGGAGAATGAAGCATGCCTTATAAAACTGTGGATACCTCTTTCTTGCAGATGCATTTTAAAATCATGTGAATCTCGACCTAAAATGGATAATATCTGCAAGCAATCATTTGTGGTCGTTACACCTTACATTGCAGAAAACCACTGTAAATAGAGCCCCTATCAAAAACACCAAAAGGAATACCTAAACGACAAAGCTGAAATCTTGAAATTAAGGGATCGACCAACAACCATTTGCTAACTCCTAATCCAACGAAAAGAAACACACCATAAAATCTGAGGTTGACTACTAAAACCATAAGCCAAGTTGCTCGATACCTAGAAGTGAGACAATTATGCAGAAAAGGTTTACAAAGTCTCCAAAACACAAAAGCAAGACTAGAAGAACAAGAAAATACAAGGACAAAAACGAACCTATGTTTTATGCCTAATTAAAAATAAGAAAATGAAATTCAAATCTCAAACCTTACACAAAATGCTTGTTTGCTTTCACTCTGATTTGTGTATAATTGGAATCATGAACCCAATTTTGGTCCCTTTTTTCTAGTGAGAAATTTCTTGACAGTAGCTAGCTATGGTGGAGCACATCGTCTCGAAGCTGTTGAGAGTGACTCGAGGAAGATTTTTGGAGTACCAAAAAATAATATTTGGATTTTTCCAAATATAAATATTTTGATAAATTGTAGAAAATGTGTTTTTTGCCTTCATAAGTTTTCAAATTTATTAAAAAATTATATTTGTGGATTTTATTTTTATTTTTGAATTGAAATAAGTTTTAATCAAATGTGTTTATACATGAGTGTACTAGCCATTTATTTTTTATTATGTATAATAGAAATTGTGATGATAAGGATACTTATGATTCAACAGACTCCTCATGGTATTGCAGAGGCTAGTGCAAAAGCGTTAAAGGCCTGCAACATGAGGATGTATAAGAAAGCTCGAGCTAATGATATTGATGCAATAGTGTATCGTACTGTGAACATGCATGATCAAATGTAGGAGTGCAGTTGATCTGGTGAACTGGATCGAAGAAGGGTCGGTAGGACCTTGATTAAAGTAATGATTGAATCTTTTGATCACCATTCAAATCTAAGGAACTTAATGGTTGATACCTGAAGCATAGGCATTATCTAGTTTTTGTTCAAGGTGACGAAAAGAGTAGTGTTGAGAAGTAATGCTAAATCTAGAATGGTGCTGAAAAGTGGGTATAATATGCATCATCCATGGCTTCATGATCAAATTCACGACATACCTTATTAGTTGTCAAAGATGGTCAAGAAGTCTTTCCTTGTGTAAGGAAGATTCTATAAAATTTTAGACTTTTTGAATAGTTGGCATGAATACTATCAATTTTTATTAATGGATTTTTTGGATAGAATTTATGTTTTCTATTGTTATTTAAAGATAAGTGTGTTTTATTTTTGAAAATTGTTGAATTTTTATTATTGATTGAATAAATGCATTTATTTTAAATATTACTGTAGCATTTAATATTTATTACTAATATATTTATTTTATTGTTAAATATCTAGCAATATTTCACGACTAAAATGATTTAGTACCCCTGAATCACTATTTATTAGATAACAAATCAAACGCAAAATTTGTAATTTTCGAGAAGGATAAAAAAGAAAATAACTTTTTCTGCCATAAAGATGTGAAATTTTAGGTAGACAGTGGTTGGACTAAACAATTCCACCCGCCAATAAAATCGAGCGTGTGTATGCACTTTGTATACCTAGGTTTAGGTTAGCAAATCTAACCACATCTCCATTCGGCCAAAATAAGGTTAAAAGCATTCGAATCTACTAAAAAATCGGTTGAATTTGAGAGCCATCTGGCCTCTCCCATTCACCCATCAAGAGACGATGCACGTTAGCATGTCTTGCTCATATTAAAAAATAAAAAATAAAAAAACAGATAGAAACAAGATGATAATTTCCGATTATCAGTACCATCGGCATACTACCTTCTTGGTGATACTTCTGTAAGCTCTGATCTATTTATTTGTGGTGTTAATTTTATTTTTTGTTAGCTGAATTCATCTAGAATTGTTAAAGCTGACATTTATTGATTCTGTACTCTCTTTAATTTGCCTTTTTTTTTCCGTTCTTTTTTTTTTCTTTTCTTGAATGCAAATATGAGATACCATGATGTGAGTTTGAGCTGAAATTATTTTGAGAATTTTAAGGTGCTTGAAAGCTGAAGAAAAGATATGGTAAACACTTCAACTTTCATTATCTTAATGAAAATCAAGTTTTGTCTAGATCTAATTGTACGTATGTGTCCCTATGGCCAGAATTAATTGAATTATTGTGTTGATCCCCTGGATCAAAATTTTTGTAAACTATCTGTCAGTCATTATATGGATTAATTGTAGATGATCTTGGTTAAGGTATGTGTTATTGACTGGTCTGTACCCTATTTCTAATAGCTTTAACAAGGGAATTTGAAAGAGGAGAGGACAAGCAATATGTCCGAGAGAAAGAGGAAAGCTCCTTCTTTGGTTGATCTTTGCATTAACGTAGCAATTGCTCATGTGAGGTACCTAGGGGATGTTGGGGAAACAGATATACATCTGCTTGATCGCATTTTACCATATTGTACATTGGATCAGTTGATCCACATAGAGAAGAGTACAGAAGTAAGACAGCCTTCATCCTTATGTAAAATAAATGCCTTCTTTTTTTTTTTTTTTTTTTTACCTTTTGTGGAATAATCAGTTCGTACTTCTGATTTATTGGTTTAGGGGCGAGACCTTAGCCCAGTAACTGATAAACTATGGAAGAGATTCTATGAGCAGCAGTTTGGAGAGAGAAATGTTATCATTGCCACGGAGCGAATGAGGCAGAATAAAGTTTCCTTTCGATGGAAAGACCTATATGAGGTGACTCTTTTAATATTTAGAGTTCTGTTTCTTTGGTCCAAACCTTACTTATATTTCCTTTTAGAGTGGACTAATAAGTGGCCCTTCATCAAGATTTTATTGTAGGAAATAGCATTTTTCTCACAAAAATTTTTGTTCTAACTGGGTGGAAATCTTTGTAGGCAAAATTGACAGCTATTTATCAGAAAGAGAATGAAGCTGGTGCTCGACTTCGGCAATCATACCAAAAAGAAGATGCAAGTATGCTTTTATCATCTAAAATAATTATATGATATCATTGACGTTTTTGCTGGATATATATACGTACAGTTTGTGATGTGAATGTGATATGTAATCTTTTACTTTATCTTTTTCCCTGTTGTTATGAGCATTTGGTTGATCTATGTTATGGAGCCACTGAAGCCCACCAAGTGCAATACAGCTAGAGTTTTAGCAATTACTTGATGCGATAGTGAAGTTTAGGCTGCCAATTTGATTCTCCAAGTGAGTTACTTTGTCGGATTAGTGTCTGGTCTTGGTTTGAAGTAGTGTTAGATCCATGTCGTGTTCAACTTTTTTGTTTGTCCTTTTCTATTCCTTGTTTGGTTTTTCTCATTTGCTATTGTGCTATTGATGCTTTGAAGTCCTCTTGCAATTTTGTTTTCTGTGACTGTTGTGTTTGCTCATTGTTTGGATGCATGTGTAATTTTGTGCTGTTGAATTTCATATGTTACTAAGGTTTGAAGTACATACAGCATCCTCATTTTTAGTTATATGCAAACACATTTATGAATTTTTGGTGAGAAAAATTCAGATTAGATGATCTTGGTTATTTAACTTTAGTATATATCTATGTTGAACGATTTAGTGTGATTTAGGCAGTTATTTTATATATTGCCTTTTATATTCTTGCCTAATTAGATTTCTTTCCTAGTTAGAATTTTTTCTTAGTTAGGATTATTTTTTCTTTATAAATATCAGTACGCATTCATTGTTTACATATATAATAGAATCAATAAAATCAATTCTCTCTCGAATTCTTTATGGTATCAAAGTTGGTGCTCTTTTTTGGATATAGAGTTCACTCTATTAAAATTGATTTTTTCCATTTCTGGTCTGTATTTTCTAACAGTACCAGCTTTTGTACAAGTGTCAATAAGTCGAGTTGCAGGGTCTCCTTATCATTGCCCCTCCACAAAGGAAGCCCATCACCTAGATCGGCATGTCCTGGAAGGTACCTGTCGTTTGCTTCCGTCCGTATGTTTATGTGCCACCTGAAGGTTTTGCATCATTATGCATGCACCGGCGCGTGTAAGCACATCTCTCTTCAGCTACTATTTGATGTCATCACGCCGGTTCTTTCGACCACCTTGCCGACTATGTTTGATGCTAACCCGTTGGTTTTCAAGCTTAGTTGGACTTCTCGGTTTTTAGCTTCCTCTTCCGAAGGTTCAGGTTCTCAGCTTGTTTCTACCACTTTTAAAGGTCCCTATTTTTTCGCTTGTGATTTTTATTCTTATTTTTTCCTCGTCATTGTGATGGGCACTAAGGCAAGACAACCCCTATTTACAAATCAGACCTATGCTACATATCTAACTTCTTCTAGATCCTATTTATTATTTATCAAAGCTAGAAGGTTGCAAGTTTACATTAATGGGGATAAAATAAACAACCAGATTCTTCTTATTCCACCTATAGCTAGTGGAACTCGGTAAACTCATTTGTCATGACATGGCTTTTCAACTCTATGCAATCCCAGATTTTTAGTTAATATTTATTGCTCGACACTATAACACAAATATGGAATGCAACTAAATTGACCTACTCACACATGGGGATTGATGCTCCGGCCTTTGAAATCCAAACCAAAATCAATGGCAAAAAGCAAGAGAAGATGACAATTTCTCAGTATTTTTCTAAATTGAATGGCTTATGGTAGGAGCTAGATTACTATCAAGACTTTCTAGCATATTGTATTGGATCAGATGTAGTTCAATTCTAGAAGATGGTTGAAAAGGGTGTGTATGATTTTCTGGCCAGATTGAACAATGAATTTGATCAGATAAGGATTCAAGTACTTAGTGGAATACCTTTTCCCTCTCTTGAGGAAGCATTTTGTATATGGAGTGCTATGCTTTACATAGCACCGGTTGAGAGGTCTGGGTTGACGGTTAGTATTTCTCATGAGCAGCTGAAGGCCACCAATTTTGATAAACATCGCTTACATTGTGATTATTGTGGGAAGCCAAGGCATGCAAAGGAGATTGCTAGAAGCTACATGGCTGACCCACTAGAGGTTGTGGAGGAAAACAAGTTGACTTAACAAGGGCTCAAGCAAATATGTCAAAAATATAGAATCATCCAAGAAGACAACCTCTGCTAAAAATTTTTTATTCTAAAACATTTTGCATCTCAGGCTTCTTCTATCACAACTTGACTCTTCCTCCAGTGCGACATCCAACTATTTGAAGTCAAGGTAATAATTTTCCCCATCTTGATTCATGGATTATTGATTTTGGTGCAAATAGGCACATGATAGGCTCCTCTAAAGGTTTTCTTAACTACTTTTTATGTCTATAAAGAGATAGTGTTAGAGTAACCGATTGTTCTTTAACCCCTATTTTTGGAACAAGTTTTGTTGTCAAAGCTCCCAAAAATGTAATAGGCTAGTTAGTTATTTAGCTAGCAAACGAAAGTAGTTACTCTAGCAAATGGTTGTGCGCATGCTTATTTGGCATTATGCACACCTCATCAACTTTATTTCCTTTATATGTAAACATCCTCCCTAATGGGGACCCTCAATCATCAAATAATCACTTTTCTCTTTTCTCTCTCTAATTTTTTTTTTTTAATGCAGGAAGGGAGACCTCTAGCCAGCATTTCTAAGCCGTTGGGCCCTATAAATCAGCAATTATTAGCTTATGAGAGAGAGAGAGTTAATGGCCATCATTTTTGCTGTTTCTAAGGGTAGACATTACTTAGAGCACAACCGATTCATTATCAAGATTGACCATGAAAGTTAAGCACCTTTGGAGCAAAGATTGCATAACTACATTCAATAGAAAGGGATATCTGAGTTGTTGGGCTTAGATTGTGTAATTCAGTACATGAAGGGCATTGAAAATAGGGTCACTAATGCCCTATCAAGAAAATTTGAGGCTTCCTATATTTTACAATCCTTAACCCTATCCACTTACACTCGTTGTTGGATACAAGATATCTTGGATTCCTACAATGGAGACACTGCTATCTAGGATATCATCACCACTCTCTCTATGCAATCTCAAACCTAACCAACTAAACTCTCACTAAGGGCTTGGTGAAGTTCAAAGGAAGGCTCTATATTAGGTCCTCTACAACTCTCAAACAAAGACGGTTGATTGCCATCATTCACCTATTAGGAGGCATTCAGGAGCAGTACCTTGCACAGTTTACAAGGATGCATGAATCTGTTATGGAATGGGTGGCTTAATGTGACACCTGTAAGAGGTGTAAATCAGTAGCACCTCAAGGGCTCCTTAAACCTATACTTGTCCCTTCCTGGGCTTGGTAGGACATTTCCATGGACTTTATTGAAAGTCTACTTAAATATGAAGGCTTTGACACCACATTGGTGGTGGTGGACAAGTTTTCAAAGATGGGCCAATTCATGCCTCTCAAGCATCCTTTCAATGTTGCTAGGTAGCTCAAATCTTCTTAGATTAGGTGTTTAAACTCCATAGCATGCCTATTACTAGGGGTGTGCAAATGGTTGGTTTGGTTCAGTTTTGGATCAAATTAACAGAACCGAGAACCGAACTTTAGAGAATATGAAAATCGAACCGAAATCAAAGTTCATAGATTTTGATCGGTTCGGTTCAATCAGTTTCGGTTCGATTCTCATATTTCCAACAAAATAAAAGCAATTATGCAACAAAATAAAAGCAATTAGATACATATAATAAGTAAATACATATTAAAAATACATACAACATGACTTAAAAATTACAGTAAGAAACATAAATTAAAAAATTTTACAACCCATAATTAAAAATACATTCAATATCCCAATTAAAAAAAAGCATGCATTTAAATTAATACAACATAACTGTGGATGCATATTTCTCGCAAATTCAACATTTTAGACCTGCATCCATATAAACGAACAATTAAATAAATTCCACTAAATTGTGAAAAAATAATACAAAAGAATTAAAATGTGGATATGAGAAACATTAAACAGAGCAAAATGCAATAAAATAGAATGCAAACAAGTGAAAAATGAAGAGCAAATGCAGTAGAACAGTAGTGTAGATCAGAATGCAAAGGTATTTAGCATTATTTTAAATTCAAATGCATTTTAGGCACGTATTTAGTGGCTGAAATCTCTTACATTCCTATCTACCTTTTACACAATTGATGCAAATGAGCTAACATAATCAGCCTATCATTCATATTAAAACAACAGCAACCCGCCAAAAAGCCAAGAACTGAAACTATACACAGCTTCAGAACAAATAGCAAACAAAAAATAAAATAAAATAGCATAATTCATTTGGGTTCTAAATATATATTATATAATCGACAAAAAAATATTAAAAATAAGATACCAATTCAGATGATGCATTGCCAAAGTGAAAAAAAAAAAAACAATATCATGTATCTCATGTATGCCCACGTTGTTTAGAATTTTAAGAAAATCTCTTCAGTATTTCTGCATTTACATTCTTTAAAAGGGTTCTTACTTCAGTATTTCTGTAAGCCCTCAAATGGCAAGTCAAAGAGAGAAAAATTTACAGCTTAGAGATACAAAACAAACATAGAAGCCTGGCCTCTCAAGCTTAATTCAGTCAGTAAAAAAGAAAGCCAAAGTTATGCAAAAATGCAACACCATTGCTTCCCCAATATCTAGAAAGTATTTCACTAAATCCCAAACAATCACATGATAAAAGAGGTATTCATCTTTACACATCATAAACAAATCTACATGTGACTCGTTTTTATAATTATATATAAAAAAAGTACTAAGAATATCTAATTTTTATATTATATATATATATCTAAATGTTGAACTACTCAATTAATTTAAATTAGCATAGAATATAATAGTACTAAGAAGTCAAATTTTCTATAGGAGCAGTTAATAATATTACCTAGGGGTGTGCATTGGTCGAATTCACCCGAATCCGACTATATTAACTTGAAATTTGCATATTTTTCTCACCCGACCCTTTATAAATATTGAGCCTTTACCCGTTTAACCCAATATTTTTTGGGTGCCGACCCGATCAACCTGAATGTATTTTTTTAATTTACATATTTAAATTAAAATCCTAAATTAATACAAATAAATAATATTAAATACCATAAAAAATATTTTTAAAATACAAAAACTAACAATTTCAAAATTACATTAAATATATATTTTATATTAATTAATATTGTAGAGAAATTATAATTTTTTTATTTATATATTAAAAATTTCGAGTTGTTCTGGTTAATCGGGTTTTCACCTGATCCGATCCCGATTAATACATAATATCAATAACCGAACTAACCCTATTAACCCAATTAACCCTACCCGAATGCATCAGTTCGGGTCGGATTAATATGTTCGGTTCGGTTTTTGTACATCCCTAATATTACTAGTGGCTTCAATATCTTTGCTTCTATACACTTAAACAGGCAGTCGTTGATTGGCTTTTTAACCTTTTTTTTCTTTCTTTAAATCATGATTGATGTTATCTCAATGAAGCAATAATTATATCTTGCATATATTTTTTCCCACATAATAAAACAAAATCGGGTGGCTAGCAAGGCTGCATATGCATTGTATTTAAACTAGTCAATTTTAATTTCTGTGATATTCATATTTGATGAGGGTATAAAAATTTTCAATTTTGTGTCTGATTTCTAAAGCCATCTGCAGTTTTGTTAGACAATCTCCATCAAAAATCACTATCCATCTTCTATCCAGTAACTCAAAGCTACACAAATCTACGGGCATTGAATTTGGGAGTATCTTGAAAATGCTAATTATTGTGCAGAAACTGCCATTGAGAAGAGATATATTGATAGCAAAATCGATGAATATACAAAAACCAACCCAATAAATAGATGTAAACATCAATTTGGTTTGGCTTTGCCTGTTTGATAAAACCATAAAAGGACCAAAATTGCAGCCTTTGTTGAAGATTGAAAGACAGACAAATGAACTCAACGAAAGAACAAATCTACAGAATAGCTAAACAATTCATCTTTACACATCATAAACAATCACATGTGAGACTTCAGCAGATTTTGCATCGAGATTGGAAATTAAAGCCTTTTAACAGATTAGCTATTCGGCTTAGGTGAATCTAAACTGAAAAGATGAAAGCTTCTAAGCCCAAATTGACAAACAATATCACAAATCAAAAGCACAAAACAACTGATAAAAAAAAACGAGGGATAGGTTTATTTAAATAAAGAATGGAGAGATAGAAAACACTAACCATTGTTGAGTAACTACAGGAAGAATCGAAGGACAGGAAATCGGCACACCCCAACGAACAATCCAAGAAGAGGAGACAAAGGAAGAGGAGGCGGCTGGAAAATTAGGGATTTTTGTAAGGATCGATGAGTTAGGGATTCAGGGAGGGAAGGATGTGATTATATATATATGAAGGCAAAACGGTGAGTTTTAAAAACTTTGGTCGGTTCGATTCTTTCGATTTTTCAATTTCAAGAATTAAATCGAACCGATTAAACCAATTTTTTATTTTGGTTCAGAATCGAACGAACCGAAAATCGAACTAACCGAATCAAATAGATCAAAATTTATTCGATTCAGTTTTGCACACCTCTACCTATTACAATCATTTCAGGCAAGGATAAGGTGTTCAATGAAGGATCTGGCAAGGATTGATGAAGTTGTTGGGTTCCTAGTTACTTATTAGCTCAGCCTATCACCCTTAAACTGATGGGCGATTTGAACATGTTGGATACTGGTATAATACCAGTTATCATAGTGCTATTAAAATGAGCCCATTTCAAGTTGTTTATGGGTATGCTCCTCCTTTACCTAACCTACCACTAGAATCAGCTTTAGTAGTGGTTGCAGAGGAAGTCCTAGAAAAATAATCAATGACCACTTATCTTAAGGAGCAACTAGCTACTTCTAAGAACAAGATGTAGCAGTATGCAGGCAAGAAGAGATATGTGAGAGTATTTGTTGTTGGAGCCTACTAGCAAACAAAAGTAGTTATTCTGGTAGTTGTGCCGATAGCTAGAGAGTATTTCTTTGTAAGAGGTGGTGAATACGCTTATTTGGCATTATGCATGCCTCGTAAACTTTAGTTCCTTTATACTTAAGCGTCCTTCCTAGTGAGGACCATCAATCGTTAGAGAATTAATTACTATCCTTCGCTCTTTCCTTTCTATCTTCTGTCTCTAATCTTCTATTATGTTCTTATTCTCTACTTTTTTTATTCTTCTTCTTCCAATTTCAAACCTAAAAATTTTGTTTTTTTTTTGTTTTTTTTAAGGAATGCTAGGAATCTAGATCCCATGGCCCTTAAATGTATGTTTATTGGGTATCCTCTAATGCAGAAGGGTTACAAATATATTACCATCCTTTATCTAGGAATTATTTTTTCCATATGAATGTTACCTTTAGAGAATTTGAACCTTTAGTTCAACCCAATAACCTTTTTGGGGGGAAAATAATGAAAAAGAGGATGTGATACCTAGTTCGGTAACTCTTGATAACCTTACACCGAGGGAGAGTTTTGTTGGAGAGAGATTTTAGTGGGAGACTACTTTAATGAGACTATTAGTTATTTGGATAGATATGATTTAATGGGATATTTGAGGAGAAATAGGATAGTAGAAGCCATAATGTAGTCTACATTAGGTTGAAAACCCTCCTTCTGGTGAGTTATCTTTATTCTTTGATTCCACTCAAGATTTGGATATACCTATTCCAAAAAAAAAAAAAAAGGGATTAGGTCTGGTACCAAACATCTTATTTCAAACTTTGTCTCATATGATTTTTTGTCTTCCTTCTATAGAGCCTTTACGTTGTCTATTTTTTCTTTGTATATTTTACATTATTGGAGGGAAGTTTACAAAGACCCCAAGTCTGAAGAAGTTATTGATGAAGAAAAGAAGGCTCTAGCTAAAAATAAGACTTGGAAATCAGTCATTTTTCCAAACAAGAAATTGGCGGGCTACAAGTGATGCCCTGTGAAACAGAAGTTGATTATTCAATTGAGAGGTTCAAAGCCAAATTGTGAGCTAAGGGATCCACTTAAGACTTATGGAGTGGATTACGAGGAGACATTTGTTCCTGTTGCTAAAATGAACAAAATTAATTGATCCTTTGATGTGAAAATGCATTATTACATAAAGACTTGAAAGAGGAAATGTATATGGAGATTTCTTTTGGATTTGGTAATTAAAAAACTCAAGGAAAGATAGGTAGGCTGGAGAAGGCTTTGTACGGATTGAAATAGTCTCCCAAAGCATTGTTCAACAGATACTACAAAGTTATGTTCTCTTTTGGATATCAATAAAGCAATCGTGATCATGTCCTCTTAATAACAACAAAATGAGTTCGTATCTGTAGAGAATTCTTACAAGCCAACAGCAAAATAACAACAAAATGAACAAATAGAAATAGAACACAACCTCAAGAGTAGGAGCCTCCGTCGTAACCTTCTCCTCCCTCTTGCCTCAGCCTCTCGCTGCCTACAACCATACTCCTGCTCTTCTCCTCCTCCCCCTCTTTTGCAGCCCCTTTGCCTTCTTATTCCCTCTTCACACGCTTCTCCCTGCCTGACTAATTCTGCCAGCTCAGCCTCAACATCCATCTCAGCAGCTTTTCTCCTGCTTGTGTAAACTTTTCGTGTTCTGGGCCTTGGATCATCCTTTCTTGATTCATGTGCCCGCTGCTCTCTATCATTGCCGGCGAGGTGAAGATCAGTCTTGTCCTCAAGACTGAAGTGGAGATGCCGGAAAAATTGGCTTCAAGATTCCTCCTCCAATCCAATAGCATTGCCTCCTTGTAGAAGGTGTTAAAAAGCTTGCACCACAACTGAAGTGAATGAATGCTGGTCTCTCGATACCACTCATCATCGATTTCACCATAAGCAGTAGGCCTTTGAAAAGCACGACTAATACCAGAAATTAAATTCATATGACTAAGAGATTGAGGATGAGATAGAACTGGAAACAACCATTCTAACAAGTCGCCACAAGGATCATAATTCATGTGGTCCTGATGCTCAGGAAGCCGGTTGCTATACTGATATGTCTCGAATTGAAAAGACTGAATGGCAAGATTGCTCAAGAAATTAACACCCATATTGACTTGCAAAAGTACCACAATGTCTCCATTAGAAAGAAAGCAACAGTTGACACCATCTCTTGCTGCTCCACCAGTGACATTATCATCAGAATTTCCCTTATCAATAATAGCACGAAGACGGAAAACTGCAGTTTTTGTTGTTCCATTTGCAGCGTCATTTTGACCATCCATGTGAAAAGGGTCTACAAATGATGATGAAGCTGCCAATAGGAACACCGCCCAATCTGAAACTTCAACCTTCAACTTCTGGTTGACCATAAAATGTATCTTGCCTAAGCCATCACAAATCTGTTCATTGAGCACAGCAGAAAACTGAATTCCCTTTGGACTGCGATCAGCTCTCAATTCTGGTGGAATCTTTTTTCCAGAACCACTTCCCTCCATTATAATCTGACCGGAACTATTTATGTAACAGTGATGATGTAGCTTGCTATCTAAATACACAGGAAAAAATAGAGATCTCCAGCTGCTTCCAGAGAACCTTATTACAATTACTTGGTCAGGGTTAGAGGCAAAATGCTCCCTCGTAAATTCCACATTGTCCGCAAAATACTTCACGCTTGCTGTAGCAACATCCAACTCTAACTCTCTGATAGAAAGTAGCTGGTCTTCAACTCCTGCTTGGAGCGACTTGCGGTTCCCTTGGCCTGTAGTATGTCCTTTCAACAGCACCCATTTCCTTTGATCACAGAACTTGAGACACCCCAAAGCCAAATTTGCGGTCTCAACACCTAGAGTAGGTAGCCATTCTACCCCCAATATAAGGCCCAACTCTCTAAGTTCAGTTACTAAGGCTACAAAAATACTTTCCCTCCAATTGAATGAGAATCCCTGTACATTTTTATCAATTGTGATTAAATTTTCAATACCCAATCGTATACCCAGCTTTTTAATTCTCGTTACTTTTAAACCCATTACCGAGACCAAGTGTTGGAAGACAAAATCATTGGTAGCACCCCTGTCCACCAACACCTCTATTGACACATCATTAGTGGTGCCCAGGAGTTTAATGGCACTCAATCCCAATCCCAATCCCTCTACCATAGAGGTGCTATAATTGGTCCCTATTACACTTAATTTCAAGATCCGACTCTCACCTTCGACTTGCGCTTCATGATCGTTTCCCTTCGTTTCGACGAAGTCTTCCTCGGTCTCTGCTTCATCAACCTCTCCAAGCAACAACAGCATTAATTGTGCTTTGGAATACCGGTAGTGAGGAGGATCATTACTGATGAGAAATTCCCTCAAAATTCCCCTCGAATCAGGATTTTTAGGATCCAGAACCTTTGTTGTGTTTTCAAGTGACCCAAATGTTCTTATCACCAGTGTATAATTAGGAGGAAAAGAGATGTCAAATGCATACCTGAAGTCATATAGTTGGTTCATTATCGCTTTGAAATTTCGTGAACAGCTTCTCCCATCACCAAAGGATGCTAGCAATATTTTTTCATCTGCTACGATGTCCATCCCTTCAGGAATAAATTCCAAAGAAAGCAAATCGTCATCAGTTGGTGTTTTGAAATTATCCTCTTCAGCTTCGACAAATTCTTCTTCATTCTCGGCTTCCTCTCCTTCGCCAAGCAACAGCATCTTTAGATCTGCCGAGGAAAACCGGTGCTGAGGTGAGTAGGCGAGCCCACTCTGGAAACACAGCCCCTTGCGGCGCCTCATCTTCCATTCTATCTTGGGGAGTTGTCGGATCAGGGATCTTTGATTTTCCCTCCGATTAACGTTGATCGGCGAATGGTAATTGTGGTCCTGTGGAGTAGTGAAAGTTGGGAGATAACCAGTTGGGTGGCTGTTTGTAATAGGGCTTGAATGTCTACTTGGACTGGACCCAAGAACAAGATTGGGCTGCAACTGAGTTGGGCCAGTTTTCTTAAAACCCCCTTTAGGTTCCATATTGGAGACCATCGTGAAGATCAGCTCCTTCTTCTTCACCGAGCTCTGCATTCCCTCCGATGACACCTTCACCTGCTGGCCGGTTTGCAGATGGGCTTCGACAGCGTGAGAAGGTTTCATGGCTTCCACCATGTTCGCCGGCTTTTGAACACTCAGATCTGCTCGGATCTGAACACTTGCGTCTTCTTCTTGCAACCCCTTAGTGGAGCTTCCTAGGTTCTGCGGTTCTGGAAAATCTGGAGAAGTAGCATCATCTCCACCATATCTCCTCATCATCTCCTTCTTGAATTGCTCCCATGTCAAGGTCTCGCTATATCTCCTCATCATCTCCTCCTTGAATTGCTCCCATGTCAAATTAGGATATATGTCTAGGAGCAGTGAATACCAATATATCGTTGCACCTTCCATGGATTTTTCAGCCAACTGGACACGCTTCTCAAGAGGAATCTGGTGTATATATGAACGTGTTTCGGCTCGGACGATCCATCCCCTGGGATCAGATCCATTGAACATAGGAAATTTAATTTGTTGTAAGGATGGCTGAGAATCAACAATTCTGGTTCCCTCCACCATCGATTTTCCTGGGAAACTATAGCCCTCCGTAGATTGAGGTTGCTTATCTAATATCTTCATCCATTTCATATATAACCTTTGGAATCGCTCCTCCTCCTCCTTATCTGCTTGGAGCTCGGAGACAGATTTAGTCAGCTCATTCATGCGGAGTCTATGGTTGATTTTTTCAAATATGGAATGCAAAGGTTGTTGAAGGGTGTCCATTGAATCCGGCAGGTCGGACCAATGATGGAAATCCCACAAATAGCACACACAACAACAGGCAAAGATGAACAGAACTCAAATGCTGGAATTGTATTGATAGCAAACAGAATACAATGGAGTTCGTATCTGTAGAGAATTCTTACAAGCCAACAGCAAAATAACAACAAAATGAACAAATAGAAATAGAACACAGCCTCAAGAGTAGGAGCCTCCGTCGTAACCTTCTCCTCCCTCTTGCCTCAGCCTCTCGCTGCCTACAACCATACTCCTGCTCTTCTCCTCCTCCCCCTCTTTTGCAGCCCCTTTGCCTTCTTATTCCCTCTTCACACGCTTCTCCCTGCCTGACTAATTCTGCCAGCTCAGCCTCAACATCCATCTCAGCAGCTTTTCTCCTGTTTGTGTAAACTTTCCGTGTTCTGGGCCTTGGATCATCCTTTCTTGATTCATGGGCCCGCTGCTCTCTATCAAGATACTACAAAGTTATGTTCTCTTTTGGATATCAATAAAGCAATCGTGATCATGTCCTCTTAATAAGGCATTATCACAAGGATAATATCACTTTTCTCATAGTTTATGTTGATGACTTAGTGATGATAGAATATGATAGAGAAGAGATGGTCCAATTGAAAAAGCTCTTGGCTTAGGAGTTTGAGAGCAAGGAGTTAGGGTAGGGAGGTGGCCAGATCAACAAAAGAAGTCTTCATTTCTTGGGGAAAATATATTTTGGACCTTTTGAAAGAATATGGTATGTTGGGTTGTAGAATGACAAATTGCCCAGTGAGAGCAATCATAAGCTGCAAGCAGGAATTGAAGAGTTATTTGATAAGGAGAGATAAGGAATTTGTTGAAAGATGACCGGTGTTCAGCAAATGTATTGAATCGGTTTAGCAATATAGGAAAAATAAAATTAAGATCCAAAAAGATCTTACCCAAGGAATTGTGTATGACAAATTTCTTTTTGAAGAAGTTATGCTAGAGAATTTCCAATTTTTTTAGTTGATTTTAGATTATAGTTAAATTGACTAAACAACCTAGTAGATTAACAAACAAAAATTAACAAATTAAAAACAATTAGAAAGAGAACTCAGCTAAAATAACTTTGAAAGTCGGTCAATGGAAAACTTTTACTAAGGGATCTATCCCCGTCTCTCTCTATATGCAGTTGACTCTTAACAAAATTTATACAACACAATTATGGAAAAATCTAACTCAATACAAGTCTTTTACTGAAAACATCACTCTAAATTACTAAACTTTCTGATTAAAGATAGTTTAATAACTAGCATCAGTCTAGATTTATTAACTTCTAAATTTCAATCAAATCTTCTCTGGGAAAGCTCAATTTTGACCTATTCAATACCCAAATTACTTGAACCTCATAATACATGCATTTGCAAACTCAAACCCCTTATCAAAATGTAAGAAAATGAAGAACACGATAATATTAGAGCAAGCACATATATATCTATGAACGATATTAAAATGCAAGTTTTAACCATCTATTAGATACATCAAAACTTAGATAAAAATACATTCAAGATATAGAGAAGCATAGGAGTGTTGAAATAACTGAACTGGTATTGAATTTAATGTTCAAAACAGAGTTATTACAATAGAAAATAGTGGATTCAAGAATCCCTCAACAAAAGGTAAAACTACTTGCCATCCATGGTAATAGCAATAAAATAATGAATAAAACATTAGCTATACTAATGGGTGAATTATGATCAACTCAGCCTTCAGCTTTGGAGTTTCTTCCTTGAACCAAAAACTAGATGAAAAATGTATACCCAAAAACTATATATATCTATAAGGTAAAAATGACCAAAAACGAAATCTAATGTTAAAACTAGGTTTAATTACAACGGAAAGAAATACAGCAGAAAAGAAATTGAAAAACTTCTAAATTGGAAGAAGAATATGAACAAAAGAAATTCAGATCCCTCATAAACTGAAATTCTGGGTATATATAGATTCTAGGATACACGATTGGATTGGTCACCAATCCAGTCACATGGCACTCAAAAACCTGCCAAACAGCAAATCTACCCGATTGGATTGGCAGCCAATCCAATCGCATGGGTCATCTTCTGTATCCAATGCGCCAATCAACACGATTGGATCAAATTTGGATCCAGTCGCATAAGTGATATTCTGGACTGAAAAAACCCACGTAACACGAATGGATTGATTGCCAATCCAGTCGTATATATAACATTCTGGACTAACGTCAAAGCTTGCAATCAACATGACTGTATCAAGGTTCAATCTAGTTGTGTACCTTCCTCTTTTCCAAAATGCTGCCGTTTTAAGCTACCTGACTGGATTGAAATCAATCCAGTCATGTACACAGCTAAAAAGCTGAAATTAAGCACAATTTAACATCATAAGCCGGAATTTCTTAATAACATCAAATCTAACACAAAAATACATAAATTAAACACTAACAAGACTCAAAATAAACCTAAAACTCGCACAAATAAAGACATAAATTAGAGTTATTAGAAGACTCATGTATCTCTCACACTAGACCTGACATAGCATATGCAATCAACTTAGTAAGTCAGTTCATGCATGATCTTTGTGAGCCTCACATGTTAGCTGTCTTCGAATTATGAGGTATCTGAAGTCTGCTCCAGGGAAATGATTGCTTTTCTCCAAACATAGTTACCTCTGGATAGAAGGTTTTATAGATGTTCATTGGGTTGGATCTCTAGATGATAGCAAGTCTACAATTTGTTATTGCATGCTTGTCGAAAGAAATTTAGTTACTTGGAAAAGCAAAAAACGGGATGTAGTTGCTAGATCTGAGTGCTAAAGCAAACTATAGAGCTATGACAGTGTGTTTGTGAGCTTCTACTGTTGCAAAAGTTACTATTCTGAAAATGATAAATTATTCTTGTACTATGACAATAAGGTTGCTATCTGTATAGCTCATAATCTAGTACAACATGACCGGACAAAGCACGTTGAAATTGATCGATAATTCATTAAGGAGAATGTGATAGATGGTGTCTTGAGCTTGGTCCATGTGATTGACAAGCAAGTAGCCGATATGTTTACTAAAAGGCTTAGCAGCAAGATCGACCACACCTCAATTTGCAAATTGGGTATGTGTTATATCTATGCATCAACTTGACTTGAGGAGTGTTGACTGATTTAGTGTGATTTAGGCAGTTATTTTGTATATTGCCTTTTGTTGTATTTTAGCATAATTAGAATTCTTTATTGGTCAGAATTCATTTCCCTGGATTGAATTTTCTGTATAAATATCAGTATACATTCATTGTTTACTGTTAGGCCCCGGTTACAAATGATTACATGTGGTAGAGGGCAAATAGGGAATTCAAGGTGAGTTAGTTATGCCTTGGGTTTGGGATTTCTGTTATAAATAGGGGTAGGATAGTGTGAGGGAAAGGGGAAGAATTTGGTATTTGATTAGGGGAGAGAAGTGGGGCTCTCGAATTCCTCACTACTTTGTATTTCCTTTTTCTTACAGAATTAATACAATATTCATTGGCCTTCATTTGGCTAGTTCTTCTCTTCTTGTGTCTCTGTGTATTTGCTTTGTGTTTCTTGTTGGTGGCTTGATAATTGCAGGGACCTAACAGTGGTATCAGAGCAAACGATCCTTGCATGGAAACTCAGTATCAGCAGATGGAGCGAAGGGTTGAAGTTTTAGAAGCTAATTTGCAGCAGGTCTTGGCGCGACTAGATCGCCTAGAACGCCTGGATGTGACGCCATTAACCAATCAATGGCGCGATTACCAGGGATAGAAGAAGGAATCAAGTCCATCCTCCACAAGCTTGGCCTGGATAGAGCAGAGAATGCACCGGTCAAACCAGAACCAATCCAGGCGATCTCGCAACTGGATACAGGCAATGGTATAACCGGTGAACTCAAGGGGGAACAAGATTATAAAGCGGAAACAGGGAACAACTCCAACTCTGTGTTTGTTTGGCCCAAATCGAAGATCCTGCCGCGTCAACAAGAACCAGAACTTCCAGTGTTTGATGGACAAAATCCAGATGGTGGGATATCACAAGCTACATGTTCTTTCCACTTAAACGGATTTTCCCCGGAGGACAAACTCCGGTCAGCTGTCGTTTGCCTGGTAAGGGAAGCACTGTCGTGGTACTTCTATGACAACAGCCGTCGGACATTCCATGGGTGGGACGAGTTCAAGAAGCTGATGCTGAAGCGTTTCCGAAACACCCAGGCCAGAAAGCTGAGGGCGCAACTTCTAATTCTCCGGCCGCCATCTCCGATGGAATAGCACTGGAAACCATTCAAACTATTCTCTTCATTTTTCCCCGACCTTCAAGAAGCGGTAATGGAGCATAGAATTAACAATGGGCTACAAGATAATCTTAAGCCTGATTTGAAATCTTGGGAGTCCAATGGATTGGGCCGAATTATGCAAGTGGCCCAAATGGTAGACAATACAAATGCAGCTGCCAAACTCGGGCCAACTTCTGCCCCAATCAGCCTCAACATCAGATCTCACTCGTTCGCAGGTACGCCTCTGGTTTTCGAATCTCTCACCCCAAATCCCGCTTCTAAGCTCATCATCTTCTCTCCAAATGCGTTATCGCCAACCTCTTCTTCTTTTACCACTCTTTATGCCCACAATACTGTTTCGATGTCCCACACGCTCCAAAATTTCCGGCGGCTCACTGAGGCTGAGATGTAGTTAAAAGGGAGGGAAGACTTTGCTTCCGTTGTAATGGAGAATTTGGATCTGGCCCCAGATGTCCAACTAAAGAGTTGCCGATTTTGGGGGTGGATGAACCCGAGTTAGGCGGAGGCAATGAACCAGTAGAGGTTGGGACAGATCTAGACAATTTGGAATTGTCCCAGTCCTTTTCGGTTAGACTCACAGCCCCCTACACTTTAAAGCTCCAAGGTGTTATCCAAAATCGGGAGGTGGTTGCCCTAATAGACTTGGGAGCATCGCATATATCCATCTCTTCGAAATTGGTTCCTGAACTCAGCTTACCGGTTTCCCCAACTCAGCAATTGGGAGTGACACTAGGCACGGGAAAGCAATTTAATTCCATGGGGCTGTGCAGGCAGGTTTACCTCCAACTCCTTGAAGTCATTGCTAATTTCTTTTCCCTCCAACTGGGCACTACTCATTTGATACTTGAACACCAATGGTTACTCTTAATCGGGGTATCATACATGAATTGGGCAGAGATGTTAATGAAATTTGTGGTGGGCACAAAGAGAGCGACATTGACAGGGGATCCTGCCCTCTGTAGACAGCAGATATCGCTGCATGCAACGAAGTGGCCAGCCAAGCAAGAAGGCAATTATATATCGGTAGAAGGTTGTAGTCTTGACCTGACCCTTATTGCTATGGAGGGAGCACTTGCAGAAGTGGTTAGCATGCGCACTACCCCGTTACTGGCCCAGTTCCAAGATGAATTTCCTTTGCCAACAGGACTCCCACCAGAATTCAAGCAGGTTCACGCCCTCGCCTCTCAGTTCTCCGATTTCAACCTTGAGGACAAGGTTGATTTTCGAGCGGCGGGTAATGTTAGGCCCCGGTTACAAATGATTACATGTGGTAGAGGGCAAATAGGGAATTCAAGGGGAGTTAGTTATGCCTTGGGTTTGGGATTTCTGTTATAAATAGGGGTAGGATAGTGTGAGGGAAAGAGGAAGAATTTGGTATTTGATTGGGGGAGAGAAGTGGGGCTCTCGAATTCCTCACTACTTTGTATTTCCTTTTTTTTACAGAATTAATACAATATTCATTGGCCTTCATTTGGCTAGTTCTTCTCTTCTTGTGTCTCTGTGTATTTGCTTTGTGTTTCTTGCTGGTGGCTTGATAATTGCAGGGACCTAACATTTACATAT
This sequence comes from Excoecaria agallocha, assembly GCA_037975025.1. NCBI lineage: Eukaryota > Viridiplantae > Streptophyta > Magnoliopsida > Malpighiales > Euphorbiaceae > Excoecaria > Excoecaria agallocha. The sequence continues at coordinate 24,857,083 of CM075811.1, read as the reverse complement.
AGCAGAGAATCAATAAAATCAATTCTCTCAAATCCTTCTGTCTTTTTAGTAAAACAATTGTGCTTAATATCTCAATCTCTTTTTTTTTTTTTTTTTGAAAGGCTAAAGAATTAGGGCTAAACAGAAATGGTACACAGGAAATGCATCTAGGATCTTTAAATTTCTAATTTTATAAATGATAGGTGAATTTTGAGTCAGTACTAGCTCCTTTCCCATGCATTTTCAAAATTCTAACAAATTGTTTAACTAATGATAGGAAAACAAAGTAGGCAAATTCGTTTTTGCACAAAGGTTCCACCTTCAGGCAGTAAAAGAAGCTATTTTGGTGGTAATTTTCTGTTCTCTCTCTCTTTCTCCCTACACACACACACATACATGCACACCCACGCACGGATCAGGATGCGCGAGATATTTGTGTGCTTATATCCCTATTTATGTTTTAGGAAGTGGACCTGGATACAATCTTTCCGATATGAAGAGCAACTTGATGAAGAAATCAAAAATAGAATTCCTTAAGAGGTATATTATCATTTACAATTATGCTTATTTTTGAGAATGCTTACTTTTCTGGAAAGGGATAATACATTTGAACCTCTACATTTATATATTAGAACAAGCCCCTAGACTTTTATTGTCTGCTAGATGATACTATATGATGCCCAAAATATTTGGCTATTTGTACTATACATAAAATTGGGAGTAGGGTAAAAGTTTTGGTGGATAAAAATAAACATGCAAGTTAATTTATTAACTTTAGAAAAATCTTTTTTAATAATTTTCTTAAAATCTTAGTTTGGAAGAGTGTCATTTGTCCTTCTTTCTATCTAACTAAAATAATTTTTATTTCAATTTTCTCGTTTTAAATGTAATATTTTGGCTAATAAGTCGTGTAAGATCTATAACTTTAAATAAATTTAATTTAATAACACTTAGAAAAAGTAGAGGGCTCGAAAAGTCTTTAATGTGAATACAAAGTAATATTTTGACTTGATAAAAGAAATTGGTATGGTTGAAAATGCTTTAAGCCTTGTGGAAATAATGAAGTATCTTTGCTCCAATTATGTGATGATAATGATGAGGATTGTAGTATATGTTATTAACTCTTCCATTCTTCATTTTTGTACAGCCGGGAAGTTAAAAATATTGCAGCCATGAAGAAAATCTCTATGCAACGAAAAAATGGGTAAATGTCAGTGCACACTTGTTATAATGTGTCCATAAAGAGTGAGTCATCGATACACGTTATGATTCAGTATACTTCTTCCCACAGTGCCTCTTCAATTTTGAAGCCAGGTTGCTTTCTTGGACATAATTCTGCTTCATCTTCTAGACATATAGATTCCTAGGAGCACGGAATCCAAGACTTTTGAATTGTTTAAAGTGGTGGCAAGAGGTAACTATTTATTTATTTGAGTTTCTTCACATTTGCAGTTGGAATTTGAATAAATCAGTACAACTTGATGTGCTCAAGTTGGCATTAACTTGTAAACTGCATCCTCCAATATCGTTTCTATTTTCAAAGAATATTTCTGCATGTAATATTATACTTTTCATTTTTAGCATCAACAAACAATTTGATTCTAATGAATGTGATCTATATTGCAACTCCAGCATTTTTATACTTGCGAACTTCAATATATTGCTACTCTTGAACTGATGAATCACACATGACCCTTGTAAATTAAGCCCCACAAAGAGGCAGAAAGAACAACGCCGAACAGGGTTTTTAATGTTGCCTAATGAAGACAAGTAAACGTAATAAACACCTTAATCTAGTGAAAACACCTTGCTTGGTCTGATAAAATTGATTTAAATTTATAATTCTATTCAAATCGGTTAAATAAATAAGTTAAATTTAATTCAATTCAAAAAAAATCTATTGAATCAATTTAAAAATTATCTGTTAAAATTTTATTCAAAAAGTAGAAGACCTTAAGAACACCGCTTCTGATGATCTATGAAAACGTTGGCGTCATTTTGTGGAAGGCAGACGTTGGGTCCCACTTTTTAAATATGTATGAACGGAGGGAATTGGCGTTTGGGCTGAATTTTGAGCGGCTGAGGTTGAGACCTTCGTTAATGTCAACGAATGTGAGAGTGGGACCCTTAGCTCGCCATTATGGTGGATCAAGTCCTATCAATCTTTTTTTTTTTCTTTTATTTTTTAATTTTTTTTATAAGCATAATTTATCTAACACCTATATAATTGTATATATAATTATGTTCAAATCATGCTGCTATTATGTGATTTTCTCCATTTATTAATAGGCTTTTTATAAAAATATACAGAAAAAAATAAAAATAACAAAAAATACTAACTTTTCAAAATTTTTTCATTAATATAATTTTTAAAATTTTTAATATCAAAAATACAACTCATCCTTTTCAAAAATACAACTTTTTCTTATGTATTCTCATTTTCCTAATTTTTTCACTCTTCTCTCTTCAAACCTCTCTGATCATCGGCGACTTCGTCTGTGAAGAGTTTGAGACCAACGACATTACTTTTCTCCTTTGAAATTTGCTAAACAATTCTTCAAATGGCTCAAATTCCATCAGAACGGCGTCTACGGCGACGACGAGCAGGAGGAAGAAGAAGAAGAACAACAAGAGGAGGATGAGGAGGAAGAAGAAGATGAAGAACCTAGGCTTAAGTATCAGGGAATGAGAGAAAGCATACCTACGCTGCTATCCAATGATGTGCCATGTATTTCTGTTGCTGAGCATATGATCGCAATTGGAACACTTGATGGAATTGTCCACATCCTTAATTTCCTCAGCAACCAGGTGATCAATGGTTAATTGAGCTCCGAAATTGTTCAATTGAAGTTTTTTCGGTTGAATTTAGATTCCATTGTCATCTTCTATCAAAATTTAAATTGCTTTTAGCCTTTTTTTTAATTGCCATGATACTCATACGCTCGTGCCGCGATGCCACACAATTGGCTGTGATAATTGAAATTTGTTTTGTTGATTTTGCTATGTTTAGGTATTCTTTTGATTGATTCCTATTGAATTAGTTAACAAGCTGGAGTTTTGCTCTACTAAATTGATCTGGAAGGTTTTTGTGATTGGACTTTGTTTTCCTTTTGTGCAATTTTTGTTCTTGATTGTTGATTTGTTTCGCTCAAAAACCTATTGCTTAGCATAGTAAATGGATTGATGCTTTTATGGTTGTCGATCAATATTGTTTCTTTGCTACTGTCATTTATTTTATGAGTTTTATGGGTGAATTATGAAATCCATTTGGCTTAATCAATGCTCTTCTGTGATAATTTTTGCCTTTTTTTTATGGAAACTTGCATCCTTGCCAATTTTACGAATGCATTTTAAGTCCACACCATCTTTTTTTTTCTTCTTCCTACAATTTGACTTGTATGTATAGCATGCTTTTTTCAATTAGTAGGTGAATTGTATATATACACACTGTGTACAACATGTACACATTATGTGTACTAGATGTACAGTGATATATACACTGTGTGTACATGATATATACACTGTGTACAACATGTACACATTATGTGTACTAGATGTACACATTGTGTACAACATATACACACGATGTATACGGTGCGTACTAGATGTAAACATTGTGTATAGCATGTACACATTATGTGTACTAGATGTACACATTGTGTACAGCATGTACACACTATGTATACTAGTTGTACACACTATGTGTATAACTATTACACATTATGTACTAGATGTACACACTCTGTGTACAACTAGTACACAGTATGTTCATGTTGTATACACATTGTGTACATGTTGTATATGTAACACCCTTACTGTAACAGTCTTATCGGACAGGTAATAAGTCGAATTTTTTTTAACACTTAATTCCTTTAACTTGATAGCCTTCATGCATATATAACTTTCATTAATCATTAGCCTATAACTGTCCGAAAATCACTATGCAGTTAATAAAAATTTGGCAATATAACGGCTATATTCTTAACTAACCCCTTGAAAAGCAGACAATTATACAGTCTCTCAAAGGCACGGCAATTTATGTCCAAACATATAATATATCCACAGATATTATCTAGTAACACATGTATGCCATCCATTTTCTGCAATTCCTCATCCACATACTACTATAATTAATACACAGTACGGTCATTGCTACAGTATCATTCTCATAAAACAAAACATAATAAGTATATATACATGCCACAAGAATATTCTTTTTAACTCTTCAGCTTCAATTTCCTGCTGTGTACCCAGGCTCCAAGCTAGCTGTACCTGCACCCAATCAATCGTACGTACTGAGCATTAAACATGCCTAGTGGTGACTAAAAATCATAGCATTTTCTTAATATATAAATATTTTTAATAATTTTGGTTTAAATGATTTATTATCGATTTTTCTTATTTAATAGCAATATTTATTTTATGAATAACTAACTTCTCATATAACTTATAACTTTCTTATATTCTCAATTTAGTCCTTGAACTTCTCTTTTATTTCAAAAATGTCATTTTATACTATTAATTACTAGTTTGCCCTTTTTATTCCTTATTTTTTTATCTTACCTTATTAATTAACTTATAATTTACTGATTAATCATTAATTTAACCCTTTTCATGTAAAATTTTATTTTAGTCATTTAACTTTATACGGTTGACTTTTTACCTAATTAATTGATCAAATTACCATTTTACCCTTATTACTTATTTTCCTTATTACTTTTACCAATTAATTTTACCTTTTAAAAAAATTACCGTTTTACCCCTAAACTTCTAAATTCTTTTCACTTTAGTCCTTTTTCATATTAAACTTTCATTTTAGCTTCTCTTTTATACTTTTAACATTTTCTTATTACTATGCCCCTAGTATAGACCCGACAGAAAACTCTCAGACCGGATATGCAGGATGTGGACCCCACAGGGCCACAATAGAATGAGAAATGACCTCCAGAATTATTCCTCATAAAATATATGAACATATGACAGTACGTATGATAAATATACTATGGAGATCAACGATCCAACCATAGTAAAGCAAGTCGCCATGACTTGCACTGCGATATATGTATCCCTATGGCCAGCCAATTATATCCTGAACTAGGTTTTACTGCCTGACTCTTTCTAAGGACACATATTTTCTTAATTTTCCTTTTATTAGCTACTTTTTCATTCTTTTTCTTACTTTTCATTCATTGTTAATACAGTATCAAACTTTATAATTACAGTCAATCTTATTTACACATATTACGAAATATTTCACAGTAGTTCACCATGTAATCAACAAATTATGCCATAATTCATTCAGATTTCACATTTTTCAACTAATACCTAATTAATATTTTTATTTATTCCAAAAATATTCATTTAATTCCCATAAATTCTATAAAAATTCATAACTATTTATTTACATTAATGTTAACATTAGAAAGCCTAAAATCATTAAAATCACTCAAATTTACATTAATTCCTTATGAATCTTCATTCAGCCTATACTACAAGTCCATCATACCATTGGTTTTAACTTCATTTAAAGTCTCTAATAGGCATATATAACTCCTAAATGCATGAATATAACATTACTTTCAATTATATCCCAATACATAAAATTTTTCTTAAGAAACCTAAAGGAAATTTACTAATTTAATAGGGAAATAAAAGGATTAAATAGCCACACACCTTTTTCCATGGATTAGCCTTGCCTACACTTCCTTTTCCTTTCCTTTGGCTTGAGAACTTTGCTCCTCTTCTTGGATTCCTTCACAAACCGAATTTTCCATCAAAGATAACTTAATTATCTTGGCCTAAAATGCTAAATTTAACAACAAAAATGAACTCTAGGCACCCAAAACTAGTAGTAGGCACCTAAAAACTAAATTAAAATTAATAGTTTCACATACCTAACTTTGACACCTAAACTTTAACCCTTGATTTCTCTTGATTTCCTTCCTTGAATCAAAGAGTAGAGCTTGATATGATACTCTAGAGAGGCTGAAATTATTTCCTTAGGCTTTGATTTGGTAAGATTTGGTGAGAATTTGAAAGAAAAAGAGAGAAATTTATGAGAGAGGGAGTTCGGCCACCTATGAAGAAGAAGAAGGCACAAGTTTCTGCTGGATAATTCTGGAGAAGGAGAGCTTATATAGCTCTTTAGATTGGGCCTTGGGCTGGACTCACCTTGGGCTTGAATAATTTAATTATTTAAGCCCGATAGTTACCCGATAATTAACCCTACATAATTTTTCCCACTTTCCATCTTCAATTCTCTTCAAATTTGATTCCATTATTCATATCACATTTAAAATAGGCTATACCTAAAATTTCAGCCGAATCGGAGTTCATTTGGGGTCAGATTCAATTTTATCGGTCCGATTCAAAAATACCAGTATTACCGAAAAATTCACTTTTTACCACCAAAATATTCTACATATTATTTTAGGCACATATGTAATATTTGATAATTTTTAGACTTCATTTGATATTTTTAATAGCCAAAACGACCAAAAATCAATTAAGAATCCTAAACCCCAATTTTCTCGGTTTTCGTTCTTTTGGCTTTCGGAGGCTTATTTGACTTCAAATTCACTTTAAATTTCAATCCTGAACTACCCATGACTAGTACTTTCCAATAGTCCAATAAAATATTTTGCACTTTCGGGTGTCATTTCCAGCCCGAAGATACTATTCACTGTCGGAAAGTACTATTCACGATCAGTCCGACGTTGAGGCCATTATAGTATACACATTGTGTACATGCTGTACACATTGTATACAATTGCTATACTGTGATGTCACTAAAATAGACATTTGGACATATAGTTATTGGTGCTCTGCCGGTTTTAGGGGTTTATTTTGATCTGAGTCTCTAGAAGTCGGTGAGATTTGAAATAGGTATTTGGATTTTTGATAACGCTTTAGCTTCTAGGAGGACCCGTGGTTTGTTAAGCTTCGAGGGAGTTGCAGTAAATGCTTTGTTAGTGGATAATTTGATATGGTAGTCAAATTATTCAGCTTCAAGAAAAAAACGTGTATAGTTACAATATTAGAGGGAGGAGGTGAAGAGGGTTGTTGTAAATGGGAAAGCCATTATTTTTTGAGATTGTGGAAAAACCAGCTGCTAGATGTATAATAGGAATATGCAGTGTCGTATGGTTTCACATATAGAAGAAAAATATCGGGTGCTTACAAGTGGGATTTCAATATGTATATAAATTGGTGATTGATTTCAATATATATATATATATTACTGGTATTGATTTATTGATTTTAATTGTGTATATTACTGATATTTATTTTAACTGTGTATAGTCTTGCAAGAATGAGCTGTATGCTTCACCAATGTATTAGAACACTTGGCAAATTTCATCAAGCTTGGGCATTTATATATCATTATAAACATTGTGTTCTCATTTTCTTCAAGGTACAGGTTGAACGTAATCAAAACAGGTATGGGATAATGGGATCTTTAATTATCCTAATACACTTAATTAATGGGAATTAATGGGATATGGGATCTTTAATTATCCTTTTTCCTATAAATTACTGCGAATTAGTAAAATATCTTTTTCATATTATATGTTCTTTTACTCTCCACATTTTTTTTATAATGTGTACAATATTTAAATTCTTTTATGTCATATTATTAAAATACACATTTGACGAACACTTATTTTGAAAAAAATGAATCGAAAAAATAGATGTACACATAGTGTGTACATACTGTACATAGTGTGTACATCTAGTACACATAATATGTACATGTTATACACAGTATGTATATCATATACACACCGTGTGTACATGCTGTACATAGCGTGTACATCTAGTACACACCGTGTGTACATATTGTACATAGTGTGTACATCTAGTACACATAATGTGTACATCTAGTACATAGTGTGTACATCAATTCCCAGACATTTATTGTTTAGAGTTCATGTAATATTTTAAAAAATAAAGATGAAATAAAATTATTAATTATGTATGAAGATATCTAATTTAAGGTTGAGGCAAAGAGAATAATGATTTTGCTCTCTCCATGTATTAGCTACCAAAACTAGAAGCAGCCAAGATTAACCAGATGTTTTGTTTGATCTTGTGAAGTCTAATATCATTCGGTGTTCTATTTTATTATGATTGTACTTGTATACTATTTGATCTATTATCATTTACTTAGATTTTCCTGAATTTTCAAAGGGTGTACTGGCGCCTAGTGCCATTTTGCTGGGATAACTGTTGGTATGATTATTATTTTCTCCCTGTATTCTTTCTTCCATTGTTTCTTTATTTATCAGCCTCTCATAGGGTCAAAAATAGTGATGGTGAAATTATCAGAGAGCTATTCAACATGGTTGAAGACGAAAATAGGGATCGCTAGGCGATAGCCACCATACACTGCCATACAAGGCTAAGCTAATGGAATATGCAATTGTTTCAATCAAACAAGAAGTTAATGGAGATGTAGAAACATCATTCTCAACTTTCATAGCTAATAGTTGTTGTTCTTTATCTTCCCATCTTCAACATCAAGCGGCAATCCATCAATTACCAAATTATAACTTTTAAATAATTGTAGTAGTTGTAAAAGAATACATAGAAATGGATACTAATTGATTCATTACTTCCATTGGCAACTTATTGCAAAGTTATGATTAGTAATTTTGCCATTGTTAGTTGTAATTATGCTTGAATTATACTTCCATAATAAGTGGAAGTAGACAAACTCCAAATAGAACATGATTATCTAAATATATGGTTCTTAAAAGAAATGTCATTTGACAATCCAAAATTCCAAACAAATGGAAAAATCTGTTCATCAGCTATCACTATTCCAATAACTCCAAAATTGAACAACCGGAACAAGTTTAGCCAACAGATGTTTTGGCATTGATGGAGGATAATTTGACAATTCAACATCAATTTCATGAAAGTAGGCATACTTGTTAAGAACCCCACCAAGTGCACTTGGGATGAGAACATCACATTCAAAAACAAGCAATGGGTTGGGATCCATCACTTCTCCGCCTTGGAAAATCTTCAAGCTTTGAGTATGCTCTTTGTGCTTCATCAAAGCTCAAATTAAGACATTATTTCAATTTTTAAACTTCAACTTTGAGGATAAGAAACCTGCAGTGAGGATTTCATTGTGAACCTCGGTGTACTGTCGAAAGCAAAAGCAAAAGCAAAAGCTAAAGCAAAAGCAAAAGGAAAATAATTCTTGCTTAGTAAGATCATAGACAATCGTCAACCCCAATATGAACAAGAATGTTCCTGTAACTAATTATTCCTTTTTCCTACTAATTAAAAGTTAAAAATTAAAGGACAATCTGGATTAATTGAAATTAAATTGGGACTTGCACTTGTGATTCCTCTTTTCCCACTAATTCCTTTAAGAAAAAATAATAACAATAATAAAAAAATCTCTAAAAAAGGAAAAACAATTACCATTTCTCAGTACTATATTGCTGAAATTTAATTTGGAAAGGAAAGAAAAATATGCCATTGAGATGAAAGGAGAAAGATTGGCGGTGAAGAATGAGAATGATGAGGGAGAGTTTTCAAGAGAAAGACAAAGTGTGAGATGAGAGACATATCTCCATCTCTGCACCAATTCACCAATCAACAGATCAAACCAAAATAGCAACACCGCCAACGAAAAGAAGATAGAAAATTGCCGAAAAAAATAAAAATATGCCGGTGAGGTTAAACGAGAAATAGAGAACTGAAGAAGGATAAGGAGGAGGACAAAGCTAATGAGACTGTGAAAGGAGATTTTTGTTTCGTATAAAAAAAGTTGTATTTTTTAAATTAAAATTTAAAAAGTGAGATTTAGGACAGATAACAAAAATGGGTTGTATTTTTTGAAAAAAAGGATAAAAACCTGGCATTTGGGATAATTTTCTCAATATTAATCCATTTAAGACTCATATGATCCGTCTATTTATAGTCCGATCCAAAATTTATCCAACCCGTCCATTTTCCATCTCTACTTGGCTATGAGAATTGAAATTTCACTAATGAAAACCCTTCCCCGTTTTTTACAATAAGATAAACATTACTAAAATTTACTCATACACCAGAGCCCTTTAATCTAATTCCTCTTCTTTCTTTCTTTCTTTCTTTCTTTCTTTCTTTTTTTTTAATTAAAAATCCTTTAATCTAAATTCCTAAAGTAGTCTTTTAGATCAATTAGGAATGGCAGCTATGGATATCTGCAAAATATTTGCAAAAACTTGACCGATCCGTTACTAAATTTATTAATTTTAATATGCTCATACACGTCTTAAATCCAATTTAAATTTATCTCTTTAATATCACAAATGCATTAATTAAAACCCATAAATATCTGTATTCATACAATTACCCATTAAACCAATATATAAATTTATATTAAAAATATAAATTTTAATAAATTTACAACTTATAAAAAACCAAAAAATTAAAAATCTCAATTTAATAATTTTTAAATTATTATCTAGGTTAAAAAGTATCCATGAAAAAATATAAATTAAAAATTGTATATAAATGTCATAAAATTAAAATAAAACTTTCAAACGAGAAAAAAATACATAACTAAAGTACGATAAATTTCAACTCTAAGTTTGTAATTCTTTAAGGCCTTGCTTGGAACAAATGAATTGCAATTGTAAAATTCATTTATAAATGAATTTCACATAGAATTCATTTGTAAATGAATTCTTATGCTTGAAATAAAATAATCAATATATAGAATTGAGAATGAATTCCTTAATTTTATGTTTGGAATAAATGAATAAAAAAATTTATTTCTAATTTATTTACTTAAATATCCTTAATATCAATTCATTACATATAAAAAAGCCAATAATGTCTATAAAAATTATACCAAATAAAGTACTAACCATTTCAATTTATGATTCCATCTTTTTCTTTAACCAATCAAGCTTGATATCAACATCACACGCAAAAAACCTTCTAACCAAATGCTCATTATCGTCCAAGAAATCAAGAGCTTCCATAGTTTCCCACTTATCCAATCCTAATTTTTTCAGCTCCATGGTAATTTCGCTTGTTGTATATATATGCTTACTAGTATTAGTAATAGCTTTTGAAATTTCTTTCATTGAAGAAGTTACCTTTATGATTCTTGGGCAATAAGGTTGATTTTTTTTTCTTTTAGTACCCTTGGATGATGACCTTGGTTGTTTAGCAGATAAAAAGGTAATGTCTGGAGTTGGTGAATCTTAATGAGTGATTGGTGACGGTACATTAAAATTAGAAAAAGTATGTATATGTTCATTAAAAGCCTCATCATTCGTTTGCATTTCATCAATGTCATCAATACTCAAATGCTCATCTGTGTTCCACCTGCGGACCTTCTCCTTTGCACTATCACAACCATCTCTATTTGCTCTATCTTTCTTAAATAACTTACGAGAATCTTCCAAAAAATGGAGTTCTTTGTCTCTAATTGTCTTATAATCTGGTTTAACCTATAATAATAAATTCACATCAATTAATCTAACTAAAATGACAAAGTTCAAAGAAGTACAATTATAAAAAAAGAATACCTGAATCAAACTTTCACAGACAGTTGGAGTAGCTTCAATTTTTTTTTGTGATTTCATTCCACCCAAAGCCGGTTTTTTTGTCCAAGAGCTTGATAGCTTGATAGCTAGATGCATTTGTTTTTGGATAGTTTTTAACCTATTCACTACCTTTGCCTTATCAATTGTTTTGTTTATCTTTTGAAATTCAATATTGAGAGTGCTAATAACCGTATTCCAAGCTGTTGTATTAATTTTTTTCTCATCCTTGTTTCCTTTTACCTTTTCTTCTTTTAGAAGATCAAGGAGAAGTTTGTCCATCTCCTTCGGCCATTTGAAATACTTCTTAGTCTTTCCACTACAGTTACTAACAAGTTCTACCTCATCTTCCAATGGCAAATCCATCTATCTAAGGATAAATAAAATATAACATAAAAAATAAAAACTTCATGTAAAATAGAAATGATAAAACATGCATTATTGTTCCATTTATAATTCAAAATAAAAGAAAAAATACATAAGTCTAAGATCGAGATGTATAATCTTGCCACATACGAGAAGATATGACATCTCTTATTTGTTCTCCTAGTCTAGCATCTGCATCCCTAGGCATATGGCCAATATCTTGAGATTGAGTTGGATTTTGTATTAGCTCATTATCAACCTGCCATAAAATATCTTCATCCGGATCATGCATCATAAAAAAGTTATACAAAATGCAACAAGCAAGAAAAATTTATGACATGGTATTGACATCATAGTTTGCTTTCGTTCCACTAGCTATGATAGGAAATCTTTTTTTAGCTATGATAGGAAATCTTTTTTTAAGGATTCTGAATGCTCTTTTAATTGCATTATGCAATGATGAATGTCAAAAAATAATTCCTTTGCATTCTCAGGAGCACTACGTGAATACTCTTTCCAATGATATCTAGTACTTCGATAAGGGGTTATAAAAAGTAAATATGATATAATCCTAAGTTTACTAACCTCAAAGTAAGGGAAAAATCTTCCTCCACTATATTGTATTTCTAAAGGAATTGTAGAACCATCTAATTGTACTAAAAATTCATCTTCTAATGACACAATTGCTTTAAGAACCTTGTGAAAGTGATGACTCACGGTCTCCCCACTCCGAGGGAAAAGAAAATTTACGACTCTATGTCTCTCATTGTGAGCTAAAATATATAAAAATTTTGCAACTTGTTCCTCAACGATACTATGACTATTATCTTTTAATAGTTTTTTGTGCTTTAAAATATTGACTAAAATTCTAAAAGATTGTGGTCTCATTCGTAGCATATTACAAGACTTGTCACCACTTTCTAGATGACTCATTATTTCATGTCTGACATTATTTCTATGAAGCAAATTTGTTAAAGGTCTTTCAATACGCTGATAAGCTCTCAGTAAAGAAATCAAATATCCAGCATATGCTATAAAGGTAGCTATAACATTTCTATCAATGTCTCTCATAATTCCTTAATATAACAACCAAAAATGAAAAAAATTAATATGTAAAAATGATATTAAAATAAAAATATTATGCACAAGATAGAATGCTTGTTAAAATTAACAAATGAATCCTCAATTAAAACATAGATGACCTTTTCCTTTTGGGTGCTCGAAAAAGGAAGGTGTAATAATAGGCCAAAATCAACAAGCATCACATACTATTTAACATAATTCACAGCAAACATATAAAGTTATAAATGTTACCATTCAACCAAAAAAATGGAGATATGGATTATCATGCACCAAGTTAATTATTTGTAATTGGCATCACATATCATATATTTTAATAACAAGTACTCCTCGTCCTATTACAAAACTTGATTGAAGACATTATAAATCTATTATTCTCGAATTTTATGTGGGAAAGGGAGCAACAGAAAGTGATTATTGGGTTTTGTGACCAAACTAATACACCCAACTCCTCCTAACAAAACCTAAATCTTCGGGATTGACAATGACAGAACCAGATTAATTAAGCCCCTACCTTAAATAGAAACACATGTTTCATGGATAAGACTTCTAACTTCAAATAAAGTTTACATGTAGCCGGCAAGTTTATATCAATTCTAATTTTTTAAAGCCATTGCCTTTGAATAATTAGCACAAGAAATGTGATATTTCAAATGGTGAAATCAGATGAAAGTGAATATTTGAATATTGTCCCCTATTATATTTTGCATCAATGGTTGCTGATTTTAGACTGAGAATTCTTATCTATCAAGTCCATGAATTAAATCGAATTCATACATATTAACCAACACTCAACTTCATTTCTTCTATTTCCCAATTTAATAAATAAATATTTTCCATTTTAGATAGTTTTGGGTTGGATTGAGGATGAAATAGCAGAAATAGCCAAATATCAAACCAGCAGTACAAACCAGCCAGAAATTGAAACAAGTAGTAGCAGTAGGCAACCTAAAAACAACACAACACTACCATACAAACCAAAAGCAAAACAAAAAAACCCACCCTATAAAAAGAGCAGTTCCCGGAATACCCAAGAGACAAGAATCCAGCAGAACAAGCAAGCAAAGAGCCACGCCAAGACTAGCAACACCCAGACCCAAGGTGAACAGAAAAAGCATGAAAGAACTACCAAAAGTATACATCAAGTACTAACAGCTCCTAACCAACAAATATCTACAATGCAATTTATAAAATTTAGCTACCAAACTTGCGATATTAGATTATAATTCCACCGTCCTAATATTGAATCTAATGATTCAATAAAAATTTAATAAATATATGATTAATTAAACAATAAATCAATCAACATGAACAAATTTATTACATTAAGGTTTTCTAATTTTATACAAAAAATTCAATTTACAAAATATAAAAAGAAAATACTGATCTGGTAAATTTGATTGAAAAATTGAGAAACATGAGAGCAAAAATCGTTCAAAATATAGATTTAGTTGAGAAATTGAGAAAGAATGGTGAAAGACGCGTTATATATATATATATATATATATATATATATATATATATATATATATATATATATATATATATATAATAAGGGTATTATAGTCTTTTAATACTCGGCTCCTTAAAAATAAGTAATTCATTTACAAATTTCACCTATTTTGATGGAATTTGGTGAAAGAATAATGAATTCCATGAAATTTAATCCATGGAATTCAATTCTTTTTTTTTTCATTCTAAGCATAAATATTTGGAATTACAAATAAATTCCATAAAATTTTATGGAATGCATTCATTCCAAGCAAGGCCTCAAAGTTTAAATGTTTCAATCAATTTCAACTCTAAGTTAATTTTAAATTATTTTTCAAAAAAAATGGATTCTTTTATAAATAAATGAATTTATAAATATCCATAAATCATATTTAAACTTCCAATTTTGTAACTCATGTATTTAGTTTGTAACTCATATATTTACTTTATAACTCATGGATTTATATCTTCTTATGTAACATATATTTCTAAACCTATAAATAGAGGCTTTTTTTCATGAAATAGATACAAGAAAGAGAGAATAAGAGAATACTTATTTTCTCTCCATTCCTCTCCAAACTCATTCTGTTGTCTTTATTCTTATATTCTATTCTTATCATATTTCATATAGTTTTCTTATTTTATAACACGTTATCAACACAAATTCGCTCCACGGTTCGTAGTAAAATATTTTCCTTATTTCTTTCCAATTTAAATTATATCAAATATTACTAAAATTAAGTTTGAGGCTTTTGACATAACTGTCAAAAATTATTTGCCATGGATTCTCAATGCTAAAATTCATCTTGATGCTAAAGGGTTTGGAAATACAATTTTAGTTGGAAATGAAGCATCCAAACAAGACAAAGCAAGGACAATAATATTTTTTCATCATCATCTACATGAAGGGTTAAAAGCTGAATATCTAACAGTGAAAGATCTACTTAAATTGTGGAATAATTTAAAAGAGTGATATGACCATCAATGAACAGTAATATTACCTAAAGCTCGTTATAAATAGATGCACTTATGATTTTAAGATTTTAAAATTGTAAGTGAATATAATTCTGTTGTTTTTAGGATTAGTTTTCAGTTAAAGTTATATGGTGAAAAAATTGCCAATGAGGACTTATTAAAGAAAACCTTTTCAACTTTTCATGTTTCAAATGTGCTCCTATAGCAGCAATATAGAGAAAAGGGCTTCAAAAAGTATTATGAATTAATCTCAAGCTTACTTGTAGCTGAACAAAATAATGAGTTATTAATGAAAAATCATGAGACTCGTCCTACAATATCTTCTCCATTCCCTAAAGTGAATGTAGCAATACACAATGTAACACCTTTATACACTACATATATTATATATACAATGAATAGATGTCATATCACAGTTACTATTGCACGATACAGTACACTGGGCAGGATTTTTTTTTTCTTCTTTGCTTACATACATATACATCCATAACAATTTATACGTATACTTGTATTTAAGAATTACATATACATGCCATAACTAACAATGCTTCAAACCTTACTTCAATACTCTTTTTGGCCATGCATAAAATTCTCAATTTCTCTAAGTCCTTGCGATCTTTCATAACCTGCGCGTAATAAAATACTATGCGTTGAGCATAATATACTCAGTGGTGGATACACGTTTAATATTTTCCAAACAGCCAAACACACACATACACATGCAAACATACATTGTCATTGTCAATATAGTACTTATGCATAAATATTATCTTTTCATGTTCATATTACTTATCTATTACTTTTGGTTCTCTGCTAATTTCATAAATTTCTATTAACCTGCATAATAGCTCATATTTATGCTTTATCTTGTTTGTTTTATTTTATTCCATGATATTGGCTTATATATCTTATACTTACTTATAAAATTTAAGTTTATGTCTTACATTAAACTTGTTTATTCTGTTATTAATTTACTTAAAATTATTCTTTATGTACTTATCTTGTATCATTATATTTAACTTTTATTTCAGTTTCAGTATTCTAATTAATCAATCTCTTTATCTTTAGTTATTTCTTTACATCATTGCAATGTATTTACTTTGCTTTAAGTTTTCACTATTTACTTACATCATTCAATAACTTCATTTTCTTAAGTTCTTATTTTAAATTGGTATTGTCAGTTACTGTTAAATTTTCTTATCTTGTTTCCATATTTTCAAGTGTATATTTTAGTGTACTTTATTTAAAGCTTTACTATTATTCATAGTTTTACTTGCACTGTTAACGTTAATCGTACCTTTGCTTTTATTTATTTTCGTATTTGCTTGAGTTATTTCGGTAAGTATTTTATCTTTAATTCTTATCTATCATGGCTTTACATAAATTAACATTTCAGTTATTTCCTTTGTTCGTTGTGATATTCTTACAAAATAATCCTTTAACTTTTGATCATATTTTGAGTAGGCACTATTAACTTATTATTTCTATATTCCTATTTCTTGTTTCCACTATTCCAAATTTAACATGAGTAACATAGTGATGCTACTATATTACTTTTATGTTTCTTACTTACTTGTACTTACAATCCAAATTTTCTCATTAATTTATAATTTTTATTAATTTATCGCAACATGTTTTCTTATATTGTCATGTCTAGTTACATCATTACTTTTTTTCTTCATGATTTAAATTCACATTGCATATGGATATTTTAATTCATGTTACCATTTACTCGTTCATTATTATTACTGTCTCTTTATAATTATATTTATTAATCGTACCTTTATGCCTATTTATATTTTAATCACATCAATGACATTAATGTCATTAAATTGTACTCGATTTATTCAGTTTTTTGCTTGTCTTGACTTGTCTATTTTATATTTATTATTTTATTTCCGTAAGTTGCCCCTAGCAATGGTCCTATAGAAATCACCGAACTGGATACACGGAACACGGATTCGAAGATCCAACAATGGGTGACCCCGAAGGATCATTGAGCATCAATAGTGTAATACATTGTAATTTGTGAACATGTAATATGGGATAGACCATTATTAGCCTACCATACCGAGTCATCATGACTCAGACCGCGGTAAATGTGTCTCTATGGCTAATCAACTATATCCTGTACTAGATCTGATTACTAGATATTCAAGGGCAAAAATACATTTATTTATCTCATCGATCATATCATACACGTCCCTGTATTCTTAATTTTTTTTCATGTACTTTGTTCATATAATTTATGTCATGTTCAATTATTTGTAATTCAATTTTGTGCTTATGCATGTACTATACACACACACGTGCACACACACACACACATTACATATTTCATACTATCATTACAATAACAATACATATGTATAATTCACATAACGATAAATTTCCATTCATGCATACATTACTACATTTGTTCATTCTCTTTAATATCCTTATTTTTCTCATTCTTATTATTGTTCTTATTATTCTTACTTCACTTTAACTTCTTTAATATTAAATATTAATTAATTTAATATTCAATCCCTTAAATTTCCATTAGTTACGATTTTATCCTTTCCCTTGCTGTATTCACAAATTTTACATTTACTTATCATATCCAAACCTTTTTGCTATTGGGTTCTTTGAATACTTATTTTTCTTAATTAATTACCACACAATTATTTTCCAATTGTCAAATTATGGTTTAGCCCTTGAATTTTTTTATTACTTCATACTTGGCTTAATTGAATTTCGAATTTGTTCCCTTTTCCTTAATTTCTTTTATATTAATCTTTTCTTATTAAATCTTATAAAAATTTCTACTTGAATGTAAAATTTCAATTAGACCCCTGAACTTTTTTATCTTAGATTTCAATTGTCATTTCTTATGACATGTTTGACTTTCCTTGCCTTTAATTTTCTTAATATATTTTTTTCCTATTAATGTCACTTATTTCTCGTACTTAAATTAAAAAATTACAATTTGATCCCTATAATTTATTTTTACTTTATTTTGATCTAATTAATTTCAATTTTACAATTTTAACTTCCTTTTTTTTCGAATTCTCTTTAGATGGAAAATTTATATTTTAGTCCCTGTATTTATTTCATGCAACGGTAAATTATGCTTTAATCCTTAAATATTTTATTATTTACCGTTTTACCCTTTATACATATTATAATTACAAAAATACCATTAAATAATTATTCTTTACACAAAATTCATGGTATATTATGCAAAATTTCTATTTAGTCCTTTAACTTTATTTTAAGCATAATTTGACTCTTAAATGTACTTATTTCACCTGAATTTACTTTGACATAATACATTTTTAATTCAAAACATATTCAAATAAATTCAAAAAATTCTCAATAATTTACTTTAAACTCATATTTAAATTCTAAATTCATTTTCATGCATAATATTCATTAAATAAATAAAATTCCCACATTATTCCCTAACATCAATTTCGGCCTACATATAGTTTTCATTACCAATTAATTTATTTTTCAATCCAACATTTTTTTCATCATTTTTCATGCTAAATACTACTTTTCTATACTTATTTCACATTACACATACATATATTACAATTTCTCATACAAACATACACACAATTATGCTTAAATTGAATGAAAAAGAAAAGAATGTGTATCCACTAACCTTGAATCATTATTCTTCACACCTTGTTCTTCACTTTCTCCATTTATCCCTTGAAAATTCCACTTTCTTCTAATATTCCCTATTATGGCCGAAATTCCCAAGGTGAGAATCCATCAATTCTTGCTTTCTTAATTCAATTAAACTAGATAAACCTAATCTAATACCCTAATTAACCTATTGAAACCTTTAAATTAAATTAAAAACTCCATTTCTATTTACTTCAATTTTGACATATCAACTTTCTTCCTTAGTTTATACCACTTTTAGCCCTTCAATTGAAGAGTAAAGACCTCCATAAACTAGTAGAGGAGTTGAAATTCACTTGAGAGTATTTGATTTAGTGGGATTAGAGGAAGAAAATGAAAGAACTTCCATGAAAATTGAAGAACTTCATCCAACCAAGAGAAGAGGAGAAGAGAAATCGTGAACCAAGGTGAAGGCTCTAGAAATTTGGAGATTTTGGGTCTTTTATAGGGGTTAATTGAGCTGGACCTGGTCCAACCAAATTGGTTAGGCCTAATTCAAGCCTAAATCCGTTTTTAAGCCCAATATACCTTTATAAATTATTTCTCTCACTTTCAAAGCTCAAATTTACTTAAAATCAATTCCATAATTCTTAAAATATATAATACAACCTCCATAAAATTTTTTGGTTCAATCAGAGTCCATTTTCAATCTGATTCGCTCATATCGATCCAATTAACAAATTCCCGATATTACCGAAAATTTAATTTTTTTCACCAAATGGTTCTACACTTCATTTAGAAATCAACAAAAAATTTTTGCAATTTTTGAAAATCATTTGCTATTTTTAAAGCTCCGATAAAATTTACGGTTGACCGGTTACTATTTAAACCAAAAATATTATTTTTCTCTTAATTCTTGAGTTCAAACCTTTCCAAAAATACTTTCAAAACTCTCAAAATATATTTATTAGTCTTCATAAATATTTTCGGATAAATCTGAGACTATTTTCCTATCTAATCCACTTTTACCAGTTTGGTAGTTCAATTTTTCGCATCGCTGAAAAACCACTTTTTTTTTACTATATAATTTTACATCTCATTTAATGTATATCTAAAAATATTTTTAGAGGTCATTAGCTATTTTTAAGATCCCAGTCAAATCCTAGTCAACCCGGGGCACCATTTGAACTGGAACCATTACTTTTTTCTTATTTTTTTACTTTTAATGATCCATTTGAACTCATTTTCAGTTCAAATTATATTCTTAGACTCCTTCTAACCTCTTCTTTTCAATGGTCCAAAAAATATTTTTCGACTCTGGTTGATGTTATTTACCCCGATATCACTATTCACTATCTGAGAATACTATTTTTGACTAGCTCGATATTTGGATCATTACACACAATCATAGCCATGACTGCGGTCATGATCGTGGTAAAGGAAGAGCATGAGGAAGAGGACAAAATAATTACTGTCATTATAGTGGCAATAATGACAATAACTTTTTTTACCACCTGAAGTGGAACAATAATGAAAAAAAAGGAAAAATAAGGTCGACCATAATAGCTCTTCAAAAACTAAAGAAAATTCATGCTATCGATATGGAATGAAAAGGCATTGGTCTCGTACTTGTCATACAATTGACCATCTTGTTAAATTTTATCAAACCTCTATTAAAAAAATTGAAAAAATGTTGAAACAAATTCAGTTGACCAAAATGATGATGTTGAGGCAAATTTGGCGTATAATGATGATGATAGTTTTGGAGATCTTACGGATATTACTCTTTTGGATGCTTTAGATTTTTTCCAAAAGTCATGAAGAATAATGGAGAAAATAAAAGATAAGAAAGTTTAAAATTATTATATTATTTCTATATTTCAATGTTGTATTTGTTTTTTTGTTTAAGTGTTTTATTTAAGTTTTTTTCCCTTATTTGAGTAATGTATATTTAAATTTTTTCCATATTCTAATTATATGTTATGTTTTTTCATTTATTTTCAATGAAGGAATGAATGTTTCACATTCTTTATTTGGGTTCATACTCAATAATGAATATGATTGCCTTGTTGATAGTGCTACAACACATACCATACTCAAAAATAAAAAAATATTTATATCATTTGATATTGAAAGATGTTATGTTAATATTATATCGGGTAATACAAAGTTAATTGAAGGCTCTGAAAGAGCTACTATATTATTACCTGAAGGAGCAAAACTTATCATAAATGATGCATTATTTTCTTCAAAATTTCAAAGAAATTTGTTAAGTTTTAAAGATATTCGTTCCAATGGATATCATGTTAAGACTGAAAATGAGAACAATATTGAATATTTATATATTATAAATAATGCATCAGGTAATAAATGTGTTTTAGAAAGATTGCCAACATTCTCTTATAGCTTATATTATACAAAAATTAGTACAATTGAAACATATGTTATAGTAAATCAGAAGTTTACTGATTCAAAAATATTCATAATTTGGCATGATTGGTTAGGCCATCCCAGTTCAATAATGATGCGTAAAATTATTGAGAATTCACATGGACATCCATTGAAGAACCAGAAGATTCTTCAATTCAAAAAATTCTCATGTGCTGCTTATTCTCAATGAAAATTGTTTATTAGACCATCACCAGCTAAAATTAGAACCAAATCTCCTACATTCTTAGAACGTATTCAGGGTGATATTTGTGGGCCCATTCATCCATCATGTGAACCATTTAAGTATATTATGGTATTAATTGATGCATCTACAAGATGGTCACATGTGTATTTATTATCAACTCGCAACCTGATATTTGCAAGATTGCTTGCTCAAATAATTCGATTAAGAGCATAGTTTCCAGATTATAAGATCAAGTCAATTCGTTTTGATAATACTGGTGAATTTATAGCTCAGGCTTTTAATAATTATTGCATATCAATTGGAATAACAATTGAAATGCCTGTTACATATATTCATAATACAAAATAATTTAGTAGAATCATTTATTAAACGCCTCCAGTTAATATCTAAACCATTACTTATGAGAATAAAACTCTCCATTTTTGCTTGGGAGCATGTTGTCTTACATGCAGCAAAACTTGTGTGTATTAAGCCAACAAGTTATCATAAATTCTCCCTATTACAATTAGTTTTTGGTCAAGAACCAAATATTGCTCATCTTAGAATTTTTGGTTATGAAATATATGTGCCAATTACTCCATCATAATACACAAAGATGGGTCCTCAAAGGAGGTTAGGAATATATGTTGGGTATGAATCTTCTTCAATAATTAAATATCTTGAACTACTAACTGGAGATTTATTTAATGCAAGATTTGTCGATTGCCATTTTGACTAAATAATTTTCCTAACATTAGGAGGAGAGAATAAACAATAGAAAAAAGAAGTTACTTGAAATGTATTAGTACTATCTCATTTAGATCCTCGAACAAAACAATGTGAATTGGAAGTTCAAAAGATAATACATTTGTAAAATATTGCAAATCAACTACCAGATGCATTCACTAATTTAAGAAGAGTTAATAAATCTCATATACCAGCTGAAAATACTCATATTCGAATTGATGTCTCTGTAGGACAATCTAATACTACAAACACTAGCAACCCACGCCTGAAGTATGGTAGATCAGTTGGTTCCAAAGATAGAAATTCTTGAAAAAGGAAAGGAGCAAATAACCAAGGTGATCATATTGTAGAGGTGGACACTCCTGAAGAGACTCAAGATATAACTAATCATAAAATCCCAAAAGAGGTCCAGGTACTTGATAATAATAATAATAATAATAATAATAATAATAATAATAATAATAATAATAATAAAGAGATCTCCATAAGTTATATCAATATAGGAAAAAGATGGAATAAAAAAGATATAGTTGTTGATAATATTTTTGCATATAATGTTGCTAGTAATATTTTAAAAGAAAATGAGGATCTTGAACATATATCTGTTGAAGAATGTAGAAATAAAAATGATTGGCCAAAATGGAAGGATGTAATTCAAGCAAAATTAAATTCACTTTCAAAACGTGAAGTATTTGGACCTGTAGTCCGAACACCTAAAGGTGTAATGCCAATGGGATATAGATAGGTATTTGAGTGAAAACAAAATGAGAAAAATAAAATTGTAAGATATAAGGCATGATTGGTTGCACAAGAATTTTCACAAAGACCTGGCATTGATTATGAAGAAATATATTCTCCAATAATTGATGCAATTACTTTTAGATATCTAATTAATCTGGCCGTTTGTGAAAATCTTGACATGCGTCTAATGGATATTGTTACAACCTATTTATATGGCTCACTTGATAGTGAAATTCATATGAAAAACTCTGAAGGATTTAAAATGCCTGAAGCATATAAAGATTCTCGAAAAATTTGTTCAATAAAATTACAAAGATCATTATATGGATTAAAGCAATCTGAATGAATGTGGTATAATTGTCTTAGTGAATATTTATTAAAGGAAGGATATAATAGTGATCCGATTTGTCCATGTGTATTTATAAAAAGATTAGGATCAGAATTTGTCATAATTATTATATATATTCATGATTTAAATATCATTGGAACTCCTCAAGAGCTTAGAAAAGGAGTAGATTATTTAAAATAAAAAGAATTTGAAATGAAAGATCTTGAAAAGACAAAATTTTTTCTTGGCCTGCAAATCAAGCATTTAAAAGATGAAATTTTTATTTATCAATCAACTTATAAGAAAAGATCCTAAAACGATTTTATATAGACAAAGCACATCCACCAAATACTCCAATGGTTGTAAGATCATTAGAAGTAAATAAAGACTCATTTCGTCCTCAGAGAATAAAAAAGAACTTAATCCTAAAGTATCATATTTAAGTGCTATAGGTGCTTTGATGTATCTTGCAAATAACACAAAATCAGATATATCATTTGCTATAAATCTAATAGCGAGATTTAATTCTTCTCCAACAAGAAGACATTGGAATAGAATTAAGTATATTCTTCGATATCTTCAGGGAACAATTGATATGGATTTATTTTATTCTAATAAATCCAAATCACATTTAATTGGTTATGCAGATGCAGGATATTTGTCTGATCCACATGAAGCTCGATGACAAACAGACTATCTATTTACTTATGGAAGCACAACCATATCATGACGGTTTACAAATCAAACTTTAGTTGCTACTTCTTCAAATCATGTAGAAATGACTGCAATGCATGAAGTAAGTTGAGAATGTGTTTGGCTAAGGTCATTGATCCATCATATCCAAAAGATGTGCGGCTTGCATTTTGAAGAAAATATTCCAACAATACTGTATGAAGATAATGCAACATGCATTGCTCAATTAAAATGAGGGTTCATCAAAGGTGATAGAACGAAACAAATTTCACCAAAATTTTTGTTTACTCATGATCTTCAAAAGAAATGTTAAATAGATGTTTAACAAATTTATTCAAATGAAAATTTGGCAAATTTATTCACCAAAATATTACTTAGTGCAATATTCGAAAAGCTAAGATACAGTATTGAAATGTGTAGGTTTAAAAATATATCTTTATGAGGGGGAGTAAAATACACTGCGTTGTACTCTTTTTTCATTAACCAAAGTTTTATTTCACTGAATTTTTTCGGCAAAATTTTTAATGAGACAGCTTACTATGTGTATTGTAAAAATTGTGCTCTTTTTCTTTCAATAGATTTTTATCTTATTGGATTTTTCTAATAAGGTTTTAACAAGGCTAATTTTCAATTTTTAATTTTTATGTACATTCAAATGGAAGTGTTATAAATAAATGAATTTATGAATATCCATAAATCATATTTAAACTCTCAATTTTATAACTCATGTATTTATATTTTCTTATGTAACTTATATTCCTAAACCTATAAATAAAGACTTTTTTCATGAAATACATACAAGAAAAAAATAATAAGAGAATACTTATTTTCTCTCCAATTCTCTCTAAACTCATTCTATTATTTTTATTCTTATATTATGTTCTTATCATATTTCATATAGTTTTAGTATTTTATACTAGATTCAATTATCTATGTTTAAATATATAAATTGATTCGGATAGTAGATGCCCGACACACTAAATTCGCACCCGACAAACCCATGACAAATTTAATTTTAATAGCCAAATCCATATGCAAATACACGTACCTTCAATAAACGGAATGAACCAGATCGGGTACCCTAAAAAACCCAACCTCCTGCCATCCCTAATCTCATGGATGAGATAGTTGCAAATGTATAGCAATATTTTACATGGAGAAGTAGGTCAAAAGTCAAAGGGAAAAAATCTATAGGATAACCAAATCCATAGCAAAACCCTAGTCTTTTAACTTGTGCAAAGGGCAGAAACAACTGAAATTTTATGCCTAAGAGGCAGGACTGATTCTAAAAGCAATCCCCGCTTCATTTTTAAGAATGTGGCATTTGGATTATGTTTTCTTGTCTTTTCTTTCTTCAGGCCTTCAAACTTGTGTTGGGAGTTTACTCTTTCAAATGTAAAGGGAATGTTTCACCGTCTAATTATGACTATTTCAAATGCGATTCGAACCATTCAAAAATATGCTCATACTACAAACTAGTCATTTCATGGTATGCAAATGCAAGATTTAGCTCCTCTTGCACATGCTGAACCAAACTCTTATCCAGCACTAGGTCTTCTGTTTCACATACAGCTGCTTTCCAGTGTGTCGTACGCCCATCTTTCTTTATGTATCCATTCCTATCAATAAAGCTCTTGCTCTGAAATTGCTTAAACAACTTAGAAGAGATTATTTGATCAAGTTGTGGAATTCTATCAGCTAGAAACCTGGGAGATAGTGGGAACTCTATGCACTCAACCTCAGCAACATCGATGCCTTTGTTCTTCAGAACTTTTACAAATTTACTTATCTTTTGCTGCCTATATAAATGTTTGGGCATGTGCACAAACAATGTAGCTGGATAGTCTTCTGTGATATTGATTCTATCAAATACCCCTTCAACAATCATGAGTACAATGCTGCTAAATCTCAGAATGGTGGCAAGTGCAGAAACAAAGTAGTACCCAGAAGAGGCCCCCAAAGCAACAACTGGAAGCTTTTCAAGGTTATTCTTCTGCAACCACCATTTTATAATATCCTTGATGATTATCATTTCCTTCCTAAAAGTCCAGCACCTGCCTTCACTTGATATTGTAAGAACGGCAAAATTATGGGCAAGAGCATGAAGAACAATAAGTCTTTTTTCAGGCAAACCAATGCATTTAGGGCATGTAGGAGATCTATCCCAAAAGTTAACAGCTCTTCCATTGCATCCATGAGACAAAAAGAGAACTGCTTTAGGTGAATCAGGTATTTACTATTAGTGTAAGCCCTAGCCCCAATGCATTGTAATAAAATAATTGTGTGTGTGAGAATAGAGGGAGTGGCGTAAAAGGCTGTTCCTTGGCATTGGTGATCAAGATCTAAGGCGGATAAAGTTATCTTAGTTGCTGGTCATCACCAAATTCAAGATTTAAAAGGCATCAAAAGTTGTAAGTTTTAAAAACCCTAAAATTGCATGTTTCGATTCTTGTCATGGAATTGTATGGCATGTATGATCAAATTCTATTATTTTTCGCTGCGTGATCTTTATGTGCATACCATGTCATATTCCATCAGTGGTATCAGAGCCTAACCATGCTTATTTTAGTGCTTTAGATGTATGAAAAAATTAATTAAAAATCATTATTTTGAAAACATGCAATGCTGAAATTTTCTGTTTTGAGTTTTTTGCATTGTTTTGGTGTAAAAACGATTTTAATTGATTGAATAGGTATTATAATTAATATGACATGTTAATAAACTGTCCTAAAATGTTCTAGGAGCTATAAATGGTCGGATTTAATTGATAATACCTGATGATACATGTTAATATTAAAACTAGGTGCTAGTTGACATGTTAATTGTTAATTTAACAACTAGTTTTCAATATTAAATGTAAAAACGATTTTGGCATGTTGTAAGTGATTTTTAAAGATTAAATATCAGGTCTGGACATATTTTAAATTTGGTTTTAATTCTGGTCCATGACAATTTAATTGATTAATTTTAAAATCACTTAAAACTATGACTAGTTTGTGTTTGTTACATATTTAATCAACATTGTTTGTTTTGTTTTGATTAAAATGGTAAAAACACATTTAGATCAGATTGGTAAAGAATATTAAATCAATATTTATAACCTTATTTAAATTATTAAATGACTCATAAAATTGATTTAAGTATTTGTGCATTTTATGGCATCACATAAGCATTAAACAACTAGTTTTGTTATTTGTTTGTTTTTATATGCATGCCATGTATCATATATATGTTCTTCATGATTTTGTGTTTTAATTCATGTTGGTACATATTATATGTATTTTTAATGTTTATGGGCTGTATGACATAAAATTAAAAATGGCAAAATTGAAAATTATACTAGAGTTGATTTATGGCACAAATCTAACTAGTTAGTGTTTTGAACTTTTAAGAGAACTTATTCAATAAGAGGATTTATTCCATTGGGCTTTGGCCCAGGCCCATCACGGGGTCATCTTTTAAAGGTTCAAGTACACAATTTTCATTAATGGACTTGGCTAAATTGATTAAAATTGGACTTTGTTTGATCCATGAATGTTATGTATATTTATTTTCTTGTTTGGTGTGATGAATGGATATGCATGGTGCATTCATGAGCCCTGGGTTTTGTAATTAAATATGGCCTGCGAGCCATTATATTTTATTGTAAAAGTTTCATTTATTTCTTAGAATAGAATATACTTGAAGACTTTGTAAATCAAGACGAAGCCCACCGGAGTGGAGAAGCCAAACTCGAAGATTTTTATGTAATAGTATAGAATCTTAGTTGTAGGTTTTTGGGCCCATGTTTGTCATGCTTTACTTTATAATATTATATATATATGCATTCTATGTATGGATGACAAAGCGTATGCCATGTAAGCCGTAATAAAATTAATCCCTAAAAAATAGTAAGTCACAAAGTTGCCTTCCTAATTCAAAACATGTCAAGGCATCGATCATCGGTCACGTAAACTAGGAGTACTAGATGCGCCCGATTATCTTTGTGAGGCATGGGTTGTGAATGTAGATTGGACTTAACATGAAAAGGGATGCCCGGACCTAGGCAACTAATAAATGGGTTTGTGCTATAACATCTTAAGATGTTAGCCCATTTGATCCAAAAGTCATATACGAGACATGATTGAAGTTTTCCTATCTAAGTAACTAAACTTGTTAGGTGTACAAGCTCAACTTGACTAATAAGTTGTTGTGAAAAGTAGATCTTGGCCCACATTAAATCACTAATGCGAATTATTTAAAGGGATATTAATTTGGTTTGTGGGATTATAAATAAGACATCATTTAATCTTGCTAAATTTTATTGTAGATTGAAAATGGCATCTTCAAACAACAATTTCTCATTACGATCGGTCCTTGAAAATGACAAATTGAATGGCACCAATTTCATAGACTGGTCTCGAAACTTAAGAATAGTTCTTAAGCAAGAGAAAAAGTCGTATGTTTTGGATGCACCCTTACCTGAAGAACCTGCTAGGAATGCCTCTGCTGTTCAAAAGAAAACTTTTGAGACCAAGAAAAGCGACTCCAATGTTGTGACCTATCTGATACTGGCCACTATGGTGCCTGACTTGCAAAAGCAATTTATGGATCAAGAGACTTATGCGATCATGGTGCACCTCAAGGAGATGTTCTAAGAGCAAGCTCGTCACGAGAGGTTCATGACAACAAAGGCCTTGATTGCTTGTAAGATGGCTGCGGGTACTCCTATTAGTACCCATGTACTCAAGATGAAAGGGTATCTTGATACTCTTGAGAAGCTTGAGGTACAAGTGCCAAAAGAATTGGCCACTGACTTGATCTTAGGATCATTGACTGATGATTATGATCCATTTGTGATGAATTATAATATGCATGCAATGAACAAGTCAATCACTGAGCTTCATGAGATGCTTAAGAATGCTGAAGAGAACATTCGAAAGACCAATCCCGTATTGATGGTTCAAGGGAGCATTAAAAAGGGACCCGCTAAGGGAAAGGGAAAGGGAAAGGCAAAACCCAAGAATGACCTGGCTCGGTTCAAGTCAAGTGGGAGTGCACCTCAGGTCCAATCCAAGCCCAAGGCGCAGAAGCTCAAAGAGAGTGAGAGCACTTGCTTCCATTGCAACAAGATAGGGCATTGGAGGAAGAATTGCGCTCTCTTCAAGGAAGAACAAAAGAAGAATGGAGCCAAGGCGTCCAGTTCTTATATTTTTGTTGTTGAGATTAACCTTTCTATTTCTACCACTTGGGTATTGGATACCGGTTGTGGTTCTCACATTTGTTCAAATGTGCAGGGGCTAAGAAATAGGCGGTTACTTGGGAAAAATAAAGTGGACCTCCATGTGGGGAATGGAGCACGAGTTGCTGCCATGGAGATAGACGACTATCAACTCACATTACCTTCCGGACTTTGTTTAGTTTTGAAAAATTGTTATTATGTGCATGCTATGAGTAGAAACATTATTTCAGTTTCATGTTTGGATTTGGATGAATTTGATTTTGTTATTAAAAGTGGCAATGCTTATATTCGTCGCCAAGGCATTTTTTATTGCAATGCCATGTTGAAAAATGATCTTTATATCCTTGATTTACAAAACAAAGAGTCCATATACAACATTAATAAAAAGAGGGTTAAATTAAATGAATTGAACCCTACTTACTTCTCGCATTGTCGTTTAGGACATGCAAACGAAAAACGCATTTCAAAACTCCACAAAAATGGAGTGCTTGGGTCATTTGACTTAGAGTCTTATGATACATGTGAGCCATGTTTGCATGAAAAAATGACAAAGAGTCCTTTTAACAAGAAAGGTGAAAGGACTAATGGCTTATTGGAACTAATACATACCGATGTACGTGGACCATTAAGTACACAAGTTAGAGGTGGTTTTAGCTATTTCGTGACGTTCACAGATGACTTCAGTAGATATGGCTATGTCTATCTAATGAAGTACAAATCTGAAACTTTTGAGAAATTCAAAGAGTTTAAGAACGAAGTAGAAAAATAACTTGGCAAAAATATAAAAGCCATTCGATCAGATCGAGATGGTGAATACTTAAGCCAAGAATTTGACAGTCATCTAAAAGAGTGTGGTATTACTTCACAGCTCACTCCTCCCGGAACGTCACAATGGAATGGTGTGTCCAAAAGGAGAAATCAAACTCTGTTGGACATGGTTCGATCTATGATGAATCAAGCTACTCTTCCTGTCTCTTTTTGGGGTTATGCATTAGAAACTGCTGCGTTTCTATTAAACCGTACTCCAACTAAAGCAGTTAAGAAGACACCATATGAGGTATGGACTGTGAAAGAACCCAATATGTTGTTTCTCAAGATTTGGGGCTGTGAAGCACATGTTAAAAAATTAACATCTGAAAAACTAAAGTCCAAATCCATTGTCTGCTTGTTTGTGGGTTATCCCAAAGAAACAAAGGGATACTACTTTTACTCACAAGCCGAGAACAAAGTATTTGTTGCTCGCAAGGCTATTTTCTTGGAAAAGGAGTTCCTTCTCAAAAAAGACAGTGGGAGTAAAGTAGAACTTGAAGAAATTCAAGTGCCACAAGCTCCTATAGAGGATGAGTTGAAAGTGGGATCAAGTTCACAACCAGTTGTGGAACAAGAACCCATTACACAAGAATCTAGAAGGTCTGGTAGGGTACGTCAGGAGATTGAGAGATATGGATTTCTAATCACTAACAGTGATACTATTGAGTTAGTAGATCGTGAGGATCCCACTACCTACCGAGAAGCTATTGAAAGCCCAGACTCAGAAAATTGGCTTGAAGCCATGAAATCCGAGATGCAATCAATGTACGATAACTAGGTTTGGATCTTGGTTGATCCACCGGAAGGTGCGAAGGTAATTGAATGCAAGTGGCTATTCAAACTCAAAGCTGATAAGACCTACAAAGGTAGACTAGTAGCAAAAAGTTTTCGACAAACTCATGGTGTAGACTATGACGAGACCTTTTCGCCTGTAGTCATGCTCAAGTCCATTAGGATCTTGCTTGCCATAGCTGCATATCATGATTATGAGATATGGTAAATGAATATCAAAACTGCTTTCCTCAACGAAAATTTACTTGAAGATGTGTATATGACACAGCCTGAGTGTTTTGTCAATCCCAAGCATCCTAAGAAGGTTTGCAAGCTTTAAAAATCCATTTATGGATTAAAGCAAACATCCCGAAGTTGGAATCTTCGTTTTAATGAGGCAGTCAAAGACTTTGACTTCATCAAGAACGAAGATGAGCCTTGTGTGTACAAAAATGTTAGTGGGAGCATAGTAGTATTTCTGATCCTATATGTGGACGACATCATTCTCATTGGGAATTACATTCCAACATTGCAAAAGGTTAAGCAAAGGTTAGGAAAATGTTTCTCAATGAAAGACTTAGGTGAAGCCGAGACAATACTTGGTATTCGAATCTATAGAGATAGATCGAATCAGCTTTTGGGACTAAGTCAAGAAAAGTACATAGACAATGTACTAAAGCGTTTTAGTATGGGAGACTCAAAGAAAGGGTACATACCTTTGACTTTGGGAGTTCCTTTGACTAAAGAACAGTGCCCTAAAATCAAAGAGAAAAAGGACAACATGAGTAGAATCTCATATGCATCTGCTATTGGATCTATCATGTACGCTATGTTATGTATTAGGTTGGATGTTGCTCATGCACTGAGTATAACCAGTAGATTTCAGCAAGACCCTAGTGAGAAGCACTGGTCTACTGTAAAAGGGATTCTGAAGTACCTGCGAAGGACTAAGGATCACTTCTTAGTGTATGGTGGTCAAGAAGAGCTCGTAATACAAGGTTATGTCGATGTTGCTTTTCGGACTAGCACTCAGGATTCTAGATCGCAATCTGGGTTTTTTTATTTTGAACGGTGGTGCTGTCAGCTGGAGAAGCTCGAAGCAAGAGACAGTTGCCGACTCAGCTACAGAATCTGACTATATTGCAGCAAGTGAGGCTGCAAAAGAGGCTGTTTGGATTAAAAATTTTATTTCTGGATTAGGAGTGGTCTCAAACATCCTAGATCCATTAAAAATTTTATGTAACAACAATGGGGCCATCGCACAGGCCAAGGAGCCCCGGTCACACCAGAAATCCAAACACATACTCAGGAGGTACCACTTGATCAGAAAAATCATTGATCGTGGGGACGTCAAGGTTAGTAAGATAACAAGTGAAGACAATGTAGCAGATCCTTTGACGAAACAATCGCGTCCAAATATGCACGAAGCTCATTTGAGAGCGTTCGGTCTTAGGGCTATGCCCAATTGGGACTAGTGCTAGTGGGAGATTGTTAGTATAAACCCTAGCCCCAATGCATTGTAATAAAACAATTGTGTATGTGAGAATAGAGGGAGTAGCGTAAAAGGTTGTTCCTTGGCATTGGTGATCAAGATTTAAGGCGGATAAAGTTATCTTAGTTGCTGGTCATCACCAAATTCAAGATTTAAAAGGCATCAAAAGTTGTGAGTTTTAAAAACCTTAAAATTGCATGTTTCGATTCTTGTCATAAAATTGTATGACATGTATAATCAAATTCTATTGTTTTCTGCTGCGTGATCTTTATGTGATCTTTATGTGCATACCATGTCATATTTCATCATTTGCCATATTACATCTGTTCCATTTCTATAGTTTACAGATGGTTGAAACTGCATTGACTCAAAAGAATTCCATTTCTGCATTGTGGTCATAAATCCAATTGAAGAAGGGTTTCCACTGTGATGATTGTAAAACAACAATACAAAAAGAAACAGGATCAAAATCATACCCACAAGAACTGGCACCCTACAATTTTGATATCCCTGCCATGGCTTGGATTTGTTCCCACGTTTCAACATTATCATCAACAGGAAAGAAATGAGCTCCTGATATTTTGAACAGAATGAAAATATAAATAAAAACACTGCCCAAAAGTTAAGAACCTCAATGCAATGCCAAAATTGATACTAGTCACAAATTGTGCACATTTGAACAAGAACAAGATTCTCAGAGTGGTTTATGCAACTTTTTTATTTTTACTTTAAGATTGTATTGTAGATAATGCCACCCCATTAACTAGAAAATGGTTGAATAAGAGAAACCCTTATCCTATGAATTCAGGTTCTGTAATTTATTTGCTCTAATGTTGACGGCCAAGCATGACTACACCTACATGTGGTTTAAATATCTTATGTAAGTTTAGATGTAAATCACTGCAAACCCTTAGTGCGAGAAGGTATTTGTTTATGCATAATTCAGCTCAAATAGTGAAAAGTAACTACACTAAACTCACTTGAAGTGTATTTCCCATCTCTAGAAAACGATTGAAACTCCATATAAAGCCTTTTTCTTCTTTTTTTCCCCCTACAAATAGACCCTAATTAAAGCACAAAATTTATGGTATGCTACATAAAAATCGACAGCTTTCACTTTCACCAACTGGGAAACTGATGCATATTCATAATCTAAGCTAATATGACCTGAACCTTAAATTGTAAGACAAAATCCTAAAGTCGACAACTCAGAAATTTCAATTAACAACGGGCTGAATTCAAAAATTAACGTCAATTTTTAGACCAAAAAAAAATTAATGCCAACGAAAGCAGAAAACATAAATTAGCAGAGAAGAAATTAAATAATTCAAATGAGAGAGAGAGATTAAGATTTCTTAACTTCGCTTATTACCGTTCAGCAACTGAAGGGAAAAAAAAATTATTACCCAGATTGTCGACAATCGTTTGCTGAAAGAATGCAGATCTCATCGACGGAGTTCCTAAACCAGTGGTGACAATTTTTTTTTTTTTTAAAGGCTTCGTTTGGACGACTCAGTGTTGGACGCGCCAGATACTCTCAGTGCGCTGGGGTACGCCGCGTTTGATTTCTGTTGTCCAATCTCCGCCGTTAGATACTTCTACAGAGATAACTGCCGGCTCTTTACTAAAATGAAAAAATTATTCCTGTTTTCTTTCACTGTGAGCTGCAGATGTACATCCATGTGCCACTTATTCAGTAGTATATATTTATAATTATTAAATAATTAATTAGAATCAAAATTATTTTAATTAATCAATTTTAATCACAATGCTAATATAAAATTTGTATCACTTCTGGAGTTCAATTTAGCACATTTGAGCGTGGCAAAATTTATTATCATAAGTGTTACTTGCTTATCAATAAACTTATTTTTAATACAAATTTTATTAAAAAATCAAGGTCAAATAAATAATTAAATTGACATTTCAACTTGATATCGTTTTTTATTTAGATACCCCAACTCACTAAATGATCAAATAAATAATCTAACTAAGTAATAGATATATATTTGAACCATTATTGCCAACATGCCTAAAAACAACGTTTGGAAGGCCAATTTATACACAAAATCACTCTTCCTCTCCTCACTCTCGTCTCTTTGATTGATTTCAGTAGCCAACCCCTAACCTGAATTGCTACAGCCCACTACCGCCGTCATCCAACCTTGCCCCTTTTCCTCTTTCTCTGCTCCACAGTTGCCCCTTTTCCTCTTTCTCTGCTCCACAGCTGCAGACGACCAAAATGAACACAAAGGATACAGTCGGTAAAACAAAACAAATGTTCACACTGCAAATACTAGATATATGATAGAAGACTCATGGCAAACATTGTTCTTGAAAAAACTTATGCTCTCTTCAAATCTCTTGAAAAAGCAAAAGCCAAACAAAAAATCAAGAAGCAAAAGTACATATTTAAGAAATAAATAAGCATATAACACATTAACATTAAATAAAGATCTAGAATCAAAATATAGATCCAGCATCAGATTGGTCAAAATAAACCAATGCATAAGATAAATATGAAAATAGGTAAGCAAAAACCAAAAAGGTTAAAATAAAGTAGCATAGATCTAATAGAAAGCTAAGACAAGCAAGGAAAAGCCATAAAAAAGTAGCAAAACACAATAGAAGCGGATATCTAGAGAAAGGATACCTTTGTCCGTTCTCAGAATCCTCAATAATTCCTTCTTGGGTTGGTTTTGCAAGCCCAACGGGGTGAGATCGGAGATCAATTTCGATGATTGAATAACAAAAACTGGTGAGTCTCGGTGAAAGTTAGGTTCTTTGAGAATTTTATTCAAACAAGTAGTGGGTAGTGAGGAGAATGAGTGCAACCAGCAAAGATCAGTTAGAAAAGTGGGTGTGGATGCATTGTAAAATGTGTGTATTAAGGTAAGAGTGACTAATTGATTTCTATGGATAAAGCTTTTTCAGTAGAAATGAAAACGTGGGAGATACATTTGCTTAACCGATAATTGTTAGTTTGATTAGAAAAATAGAAAATTACAATTTTGCCTTTAGTATTTTCCAATGAAAATTCCTACGAATTGGATGTGTGGGACAAGGACTCCAAAAGTCCAAATCTATACAAATCCATGATATCATCCATGTATTACGAATCGTGTAACGGTGTAGACCACTAATGGTCTACTAATGCAAGTCACCATAACTCGGTACCACGGTATATATCCCTATGACTAGCCAATTACATCCTATACTTCTAGTTTCACTACTAATTACTAAGGGCAAAATATTCTCATTCCATTTCACTATTTCATGTCATAAATTCATTTCCCTTTCATGATTTCACATGCACTGTACAATAACACATAACTCATGTACCATACTCAATGGCCATTCTTCATCACTTTTTATCATTCAATGTCATTTTGATTAGTATTCGCATAAACAGTGGCACATTTAGGCCTATGAACCATTCCTTGAGATTAGTATTATTTTTATAATATCTTAGTCTTAAAATATGATTATTAAGCACATCCATCATATAGATATATGTATGATTTGCATGTCATTTATCATATTACTTTTAAGCTAAATAAACTCAAGACTATCATACATTACTGTAATTTACTCACTTAATACACACACACACACATATGATATTCGGCTGCTTAACTATTAACTGAATTGAAGAACAATTTTTTTTAAGTTTTTAGATGAAAGGAAACTAGCTAAAACAACAAAGTAAAATAGATTAAAATCTATCTATCACCAATACTCTAGATACGAAACCCCAAGATTCTTGTTGACTCTCTGACAGATAAGTAATAAAACACACAAACATGAAGTAAAAGTCATCCTACCAAACCCCTAAGAAACTATATGAATAGAAATGTGGATCAAATGAGTAAATAAATAAATAAAGGGCACAAGTTAAATTTGACAAGCCAATTTAATTCCCAAAAGTAATAAGAAAATAAATCATTGCACATAATTGCATAACAATCAATCAAATAATCAGTAATAGAATAATGTTCGCGGTAGAAAAATTAAAAGTAAACCTTATATAGACTATAAGTTAGCCTAAACATAACTAATTTAAACTGGAAAAACTAAATAAAAAACATAAAACTGAGGAAAGCACAATTGTGTCAAACAAGACTACACAGCCATGTTCGATCATATTCATCAAAATCTGGAGCAAAAGAACTTAAGAAACAAAATACCCCATGGGCATGTGCTTACCATCCCACATGGTCTTGTCCCTTTATGTGAGGTTCAAACATAGGTCTTAAGAGATTATGCATGATTAAAATGCTAATTTATAGTTAAAAATATTAACTTAATTGTTGAATTTCAAGTTAGGGTTTAAATGGGTAAATTGGTAATTTTATTTATGATATACATGTGAATAATTAAGCATAGTATACGATTAAGGGTGTAATTGCAATAAAAGAAGTAAGATTTGGGGATAGAAATTAAGAAAAAGAGAAATTGGTGGGCATAATTTTAAATGGAAGAAGTTAAGAGAGCTAAATGAGATTTTCATCTCCACTTAGAATCTCCATAATTTTCACGTGAGATAGAATAAACAAAAGTGGGGTTTAAATTAATGCACGTTGGCCGGTCACCCAAAAGAAAAAAGAAGGGAGATTTTCTCTCTCTGAAAACCAGATATTCTCTTTATATTTGCAATCTAAATTTTTCCATAGTAGATATGAAGATGGGGTTTTGATATTGAGTACTTGCAAAGGTAATAGGTTCTTTAACTTTATCTCCTTTTCCATCTGCTTCTTAGCTTAATTGATGGATTTGCATTTGTAGACACTAGATCCTGAGCTGGCTCCTGATTAGAGTTACCTGATGAGAAAATGGTCTCTTATAAATGGATAAAAAGTAGAGGTGCCAGGATTTCTTCTCAAATTTTATGTTTTCAAAATTTTTTTAATCTCTCTTATAGGTTTTAAGTGTTTAAAAATCTTTTTTTGAATCTTTTTCTTCTTTTTCTCCTTTAAATAGTGCAAAAATGAGAAAATCAATTTTTAAAACTTGGAGCAGTTAGACCTCATAATTGGCTGATTCAAAATCCATTTGAATCTTATGACATAAATATACAACTTTGATGAAGGCATATAAATCTAATTCAGCCCTTAAAAAACTCAAAATTAGGTTCAAATATAGATGATCTGAATTTGCCCATGTTCCTGGATCAGTATGTAGTTTTTTAGGCATAACTACCTCCGTAGGTCTCCTATTGATATGAATAAAATTTTAATAAAAATTAGACATAATTTTTACCAATTTTCATGAAGAGACGATGACCTAATTAGAAATCTTCTATTCCCAGTGATTTTTTAAAGTCAAAACATCAATTCTATTCCTGAAAATTTCTTAGAAGTAGTTGTCAGTATTTTGACAATAAATCCCAAAATATAAATTCAAATTGAGTGATTTTTTATTCATTAAAAAGCTAAGACATAGGGTAACAAATTTCAAGAAGACACTAGATATAAAAATGTCATCTTCAGGCCTAAAAATGAAAAAAAAAATTAAGTTGGAGATTTATTCGCTGAGAAAAAAAGTCAAAGTCAAAGTCAAGGTCTGTCATGGCAACCCCTAACAGGGGTCCATCATGAGCTAAGCCCGTGGTAACCATCACAGACCAAGCCCGTGAAAGCCCCAAAATTTGCAAAATGAGCTGGGAACCATGTGAAAAAAAAATCATAGATATTTTTTTGAGGTTTTAACCACCTAATTATGGTTTTTTGCTAAAGGATTAAGATAATCTCTCCCTCTCTCTCTCTCTGGCTCCATCCCTATATTCTTCTTCTTCTTCATCTTTTCTTTCTTCTTCAATAATGAAAGATCACTATTTTAACTTTAAAATATCTAAAAAATACAAAAAATCAAAAAACTTGTTAATTTAATAGATCTACCCTAATTAATTGTTAATTTCACCTATTTGTTTATTGATTGTTAATTAATTGTAAATTTGTTATCAATTTTTGTCAATTGTCTTAGTATGTCAATTTTTGTCAATTAAGCCCGTGGTAACCATCACAGACCAAGCCCGTGAAAGCCCTAAAATTTGCAAAATGAGCTGGGAACCATGTGAAAAAAAAAATCTTAGATATTTTTTTGAGGTTTTAACCACCTAATTATGGTTTTTTGCTAAAGGATTAAGATAATCTCTCCCTCTCTCTCTCTCTGGCTCCATCCCTATATTCTTCTTCTTCATCATCTTTTCTTTCTTCTTCAATAATGAAAGATCACTATTTTAACTTTAAAATATCTAAAAAATACAAAAAATCAAAAAACTTGTTAATTTAATAGATCTATCCTAATTAATTGTTAATTTCACCTATTTGTTTATTGATTGTTAATTAATTGTAAATTTGTTATCAATTTTTGTCAATTGTCTTAGTATGTTAATTAATCTTTAATTTTATTATTTATTATTTAAGTATTTTTTATGTTAATTTGTTAATTATTTGGGTTGATTAATTAATGTTTAATTTCATTATTTGTCAATTAATTGTTTTATTATGTAATTTGTAAGGTTTTGTTGGTTTAATTAAATTAGTTGTTTATGTTATCATCCTTTTGCAATATTCTTCAATGAAATTTTTGTTATGTGTTAATTTAAGATTTTTTGTAAGTTTTTTTGATGAACGATGAGTTTGTTCCTTGGTTGCTGCGTGGGTTTTATTCCTAGGCAAAAATTAGAGATGCTCAGCCTTTCTTGTCACTAAACAATTTTTTTTTCTTTTTATCATATTAATTAATTATTTTATCTCGTATTATTATTATTATTATTATTATTATTATTATTATTATTATTATTATTATTATTATTGTTGTTGTTGTTGTTGTTGTTGTTGTTGTTTTAATATTAGCCCATTTATCATTAATTTAATATTATTAATTATTCTTTCATTATTATTATTATTATTATCATTATTATTATTATTATTATATTTATAATTATTTAATATTATCCTTATTATTATTATTATTATTATTATTTTATATTTATTTTAATTTTTATCGTTATTGGCTAATTACCTTTTCTTATCATTTTTTATGTGCACAAACTCCCATCCGGGTCGGGTTGGAAAATACAGCAAAAAAGGATAGCTTAGGATTTATTTTCTTATTTATTATTATTATTTTTGGTCTGTATTTAATTTTCTTTTTATTTTTTAAAAATATGTAATAATTAGTAAAAAATGATTATCATAATATTTTCTACTTAATTAGTTAAATTTTTCTCATAAAATGGATCAATGTCCTATTTTATTCCAAAAATCATACAAATGGATTCTATAAATTTTCAAGAGGGAACCAATATTTTTAATTTAATAAATAGCCCAATTTATGCATGTTTTACTCATTTTATTTATTTTTCTATGTCTTTATTTATCGTAAATAAATTATTTTTCAAAGCGATAAGTCAAAAATGCACTAAATGAATTTATACAAATGTGAGTGGGATTTTTCTATAATAAAAAGGATCAATGTTCCAATTTTCACACACAAAATAACCCGTAAATTAAACATTTTTCTTTATAATCACAAATGATTTTTTACCTTTAAATTAACTAGCACGATTCTTTTCCAAAGTCGCGATGGGATTAATTATCCCATTTTTATCCAAAATACACTTAAGATATTATCTTTTAAAAGTATGCATGCGAGGACCAACGTCTTCATCAAAAGAACTCAATCAATTATTCGATTTATGTATGATTCATCTTTATATTTATTATTGACATTCCTTAAATGCTTTCAATATCATGTTCTTTAATGCTTTCAATACATGTTTTATAGCTTTCTTATGTGCTTGAGTGCGCCCTTAATTTTCTAGCATAATAATTCATGTGAGAAAGAGATGAAGTATATTAGTCACTAAAATTTGTTTATATAATATTAATCAAAAGTATAAATAGCAGTGAAATCCGGGCTCTCTTTGGTTTCGATATAACAAGGTATTGAAAAATCACTTTTTCAATGTCCTATTGGGTGGCGACTCCTAAATTTATACCTTATGGTGCTCAGCAGATACCTGGTAAGTTGGTCGTTAGTAAATGAATAGGGATACTTTAATGCGCTGTCTCATGCTTTTTGGAGGCCCAAATGCATCATGTATTGGTTGAATATTTATTCATTATGAAGCGATTGGCTTTAATGAGTTAAATGAACCTCATTCAATCTTGAGCCCTAAAAGTGAGTTTTCGAGAGTGTACTGTATGTAGAATGGAGTTTGACGTGCTTCACAGTGATGACTCCACTAGGGACTCTAGATTTTGCTCTAAAAGTACATTTGGTTAATTTAATATAAATGGATTTAGTGATTAATATGTTTTATCGCTTTTTCAAAAATTGCATTGCATTCATGCTAGAGCCTTAGAATTAAGTTAGACATCCCTTTTTTAACCTCGATGTATTCCTGAAGTGCGACCCTAAGTTCACTCAATATAGGAAAGTGTTAGGAAGGACCACCATCCCAAGCCTTGTACCTTCTAGTATATCAAATGGTAATCCAATTGATCATTATACTCGCGATGAACTAGACACATTGGCAGGAACCATGTTTGGGTAGCCCTAAAGTCTTATCGTTGGACTCAAGCCCATGTAATGGCATAGATACATCCACTAGGAGGTATGCACCATAATACCTTGCTTGTGATATGGGCTTTTATATATTGAATAAATTCTAATAAACTTAGATATCTACTCATTAAAGGCTTTCATACACCAGTGGGTGCATTTTGATTTATTTGAAATTGTTTAAATACACAATTGCCAAAATCTATTTGTATGTGCTTTTAATAAAGAGAGGTTATGCTATCGATTTTCTATCGCACACCATACATGTTCATTGGTTTCCCTATTAATCCATGAGCTAATCCTACCTAGAAAAAAGACCATACGATCTCCTGTGTGGGAGTAATAAGGTTGGGAGGATATTTTCTTTCTTTCACATGTGGTTGTTTATGCTGCTTATATATACATGTATTTTAATTAATTGTAAATTAGCAATAATGACTAAAAAAATGTGCATGTTCTATGTGCATAAAGTTTTTTCTTTTGATGTATGTGCATCTCACTTTATATGTATAATTTTTGCTTGCATGAATTATGACTCAACATCTAATTGAAAACTAAAATATGCAAATACTCTATGCATGATTGTGTGCGAGTGTGCATTTCATTTTGTTTGTAAACAAACAATTATAATTAATATAATAACGTAAAACACATAAGCTAATCTTCTATGATGTGAAAATGTGTATATCTTGTTTGCGTGCCATGCATCATAATGTATTTATATTCATGCATCACACATGTGCCATATATCATATGTATACATAGCATGTTCATGTATCATACATCACTCTAGCCCTTTGATTTTTGCAGCCATCCCAGACTGCATACCCAAGTGGTTTAGGGGTTTTGGCAATCGTCTTCAAAAGTAGATTTGAGTGACACAGTAAATAGGTATTTAAAATAGATCAAAAGGCATACAAGAGAAGTAAAGATATCTGATTTGATAGAGCCAGCCGGTACTTCAGTCTCCTAAGACCTAGATAAGAAATTTGAAGACCTTAAAAGGAGGATGATGGCTATGATCAGTGAAAAGGTTGCCACCATGGCTCCCACCTTTGAAACGCAGCCTATAACATTTGTTGTTAGTCCAGTTGAACCCACGTCTACAAGAAAATTAGCAAACAGCTGTTAGTGTAAGCCCTAGCCCTAATGCATTGTAATAAAGCACTTTGAATTAAAAAAAATGAGGCATTTGTTTTATCCTTTGTATTCCTGTGCATCTCAATTGACAAAACTATCCAAGAGTGTTGTTTCGGTTTAAGTTTCATGTGTGAGGCACATGGTTGTAAGACCTTGAAACAAATGAGACATCATTCTAAATATCCCTGGTCAGTCATTGTTATGGGAATAACAATGAATTAAGACTAGTACGCTCTCTCTGATATTATGAGTTCTGTCTTACGGATCATTAGGACAAGAGTGTCAATCAGAGATCATAGATACATGTTAAAGAATATGGTATCTGGATACGATCCGCTCATGGGAACACTACATGGTACTAGTCATAAGTGTTTCTAATATGCAAGTTTTGTATCGGAGTTCTTAGACCTAAAATCTCTATGAAACTCTTTATGAATTACTGTGTACTTTGACATACACCTAACGTGCTCGTAACAGAGTGACAAGTACGGGTATGATTGGGTACGCATTGATTCATGTTAGAGAGCATGAGAGAAGTGAAGGGATTACCCCTCTCAATAAGAGAGAAAATATCATCGGCCACTTGATCAGTGAACTGAGAAGTGTATGGCCATACCGAGATGAAATAATGAATAATCATTATTTATCTGAGAGTT
The DNA here is from genome assembly GCA_037975025.1 of Excoecaria agallocha. Lineage (NCBI taxonomy): Eukaryota > Viridiplantae > Streptophyta > Magnoliopsida > Malpighiales > Euphorbiaceae > Excoecaria > Excoecaria agallocha. The sequence continues at coordinate 24,814,235 of CM075811.1, read as the reverse complement.
AAGTGTCACTGGAATATCAAGAAAGGAATTAATATATATAAGGATGACTAGTTCCATGCCTTATATTAATTCTGATATTTATGGGTAAGGGGCTATGCAAAATTGCATTAGGTCACTAAATGCCATATGCATTTTCATTTAATTTGGAATGCTATAATATCTTGCTAGAGAATATATATAGTCTTTGAATTAATTTATTAATTCATTGCCAACATTAAATGGACCTATAGGATCGCACACAAAGCATTGGGCTTAAAATATTTAAATTAAGTATTGGACATTAATTTGGGCTTTTAATTAAAGTCAAGTTAATGTGTGTAATGGGTTATAAAATTGCTATTGGGCTTTGGTCCATGAGAAAGAGAAATTCAGCCCACAAGGTTTAATTTCAATTAATTAATTATCTTGTGTTAATTTAATTAATTGAGTATTAAAACCTAAAGGATTTTAATTGAATTAATTCACTTGATAAATGGATGGTGTGGCCGAAATTCCAAGATAATATCTATGGAATTTCGGCACATGATTAATTCTTTTATTAAGTGATTTAGTTAATTATTATGTCTTACATTTATCTTAGATTAAATCAAAAGGATTATCTTGGATTAAATGTATTATCTTAAGGTGTTTAAATCAATATATATTACTTATTTTAGGAAGTGATTGAGATTGAATTAATTATCTTAAGATAGTAAAGTTAAAATCAAACACTTGCCAAAAGATAAGGGTATATATTAAAGAGATAAAACCCTAGGAGAAGAGAGAGTTGTTTTTTGCGTGAACAACCCTAATTCCCTAAGTTGGCGTGAAAATAATCTCTCTCTCACACATTTCTCTCTTGGCCGAAACACACAAGAAGAAGAACTCTTTCTTGATTTCTTGTGTTCTTGGACATTCATAGCACCTAAAAGAAGTACAAGATCAAAGTCTTGTAGCTTCAAATAATTGCCATTACACAATACTTTAAAGAGAGCTAGCAATCTCGATTTTAAGCTGACGGTGCAAGTGTGTGTGTGAGAATAGAGGGAGTGGCGTAAAAGGCTGTTCCTTGGAATTGGTGATCGAGATCTAAGGCGGATAGAGTCATCTTAGTTCCTGTCCATCACCAAACTGAATATTTAAAAGGCATCAAAAGTTGTAAGTTCTACAACCCTAAAATTGCATGTTTCGTTTCTTGCTATGGAATTGTATGGTATGTATGATAAAAATTTTTGTTTTTCCGCTGTGCTATCATCAAATTCATACCATGTCATATTCCATCAGTGGTATCAAAGCTTAAACATGCTTATTTTAGTACTTTAGATGCATGAAAAAATTAATTAAAAATCGTCATTATGAAAACATGCAAATCTGAAATTTTCTGTTTTGAGTTTTTTGCATTGTTTTGGTGAAAAAATGATTTTAATTGATTAGATAGGTATTATAATTAATATGACATGTTAATATACTGTCCTAAGATGTTATTAGGGCTGGTAATGGTCGGATTTAATTATTTATACCTGATGGTACATGTTAATTATGAAACTAGGTGCTAGTTGGCATGTAAATTGCTATTTTAACAACTAGTTTTCAAAATTAAATGTAAAAACGTTTTTGGCATGTTTGTAAGTGATTTTTAAAGATTAAATATCAGGTCTGGACATGTTTTAAATTTGGTTTTAATTTTGGTCCATGACAATTTAATTGATTAATTTTAAAATCACTTAAAACTATGTCTAGTTTGTGTTTGTTACATGTTTAATCAACATTGTTTGTTTTGTTTTGATTAAAATGGTAAAAACACATTCAGATTAAAATGGTACAGAATATTAAATCAATATTTATGACCTTATTTAATTTATTAAATGACTCATAAAATTGTTTTAAATATTTGTGCATTTTTATGGCATTACATAAGCATTAAACAACTAGTTTTTGTTGTTTGTTTGTTTTTGCATGAATGCCGTGTACCATATATGTGTTTTTCATGATTTTATATTTTTAATTCATGTTAGCACATATTACATGCATTTTTAATGTTTATGGGCTGTATGACATAAAATTAAAAAATGGCAAAATAGGAAATTATACTAGAGTTGATTTATAGCACAAATCTAACTAGTTAGTGTTTTGGGCTTTTAAGAGAACTTATTCAATAAGAGGATTTAGTCCATTGGGCTTTGGCCCAGGCCCGTCATGGGGTCTTCTCTTAAAGGTTCAAGTACACAATTTTCATTAATGGGCTTGGCTAAATTAATTAAAATTGGACTTTGTTTTATCCATGAATGCTATGTATATTTATTTGCTAATTTGGTGTGATGAATGGATATGCATGGTGCATTCATGGGCCTTGGGTTTTGTAATTAAATATGGCCTGCGAGCCATTATGTTTTATAGTAAAATTTTTTCATTTATTTCTTAGAATAGAATATTTTTGAAGACTTTGTAAATCAAGACGAAGCCCATCGGAGTGGAGAAGCCCAACTCAAAGATTCTTATGTAATAGTATAGAATCTTAGTTGTAGGTTTTTGGGCCCATGTTTTTCATGCTTTACTTTATGCAATTATATATATATGCATGCTATGTATGGATGACAAAGCGTATGCCATATAAGCCGTAATAAAATGAATCCCTAAAATAGTAAGTCACAAAGTTGCCTTCCTAATTCGAAACATGTCAAGGCATCGATCATCGGTCACGTAGACTAGGAGTCCTAGATACGCCCGATTATCTTTGTGAGGCATGGGTTGTGAATGTAGGTTGGACTTATCATGGAAAGGGATGCCCGGACCTAGGCAACTAATAAATGGATTGTGCTATAACATCTTAAGATGTTAGCCCATTTGATCCAAGAGTCATGCACGAGACATGATTGGAGTTTTCCTACCTAAGTAACTTAACTTGTTAGGTGTACAAGCTCAGCTTGACTAATAAGTTGTTGTGAAAAGTGGATCTTGGCCCACATTAAATCATTAACGCAAATTATTTAAAGGGATATTAATTCGGTTTGTGGGATCATAAATAAGACCTCATTTAATCTTGCTAAATTTTATTGTAGATTGAGAATGGCATCTTCAAACAACAATTTCTCATTGCGATCGGTCCTTGAAAAGGAAAAATTGAATGGCACCAATTTCATAGACTGGTCTCGAAACTTAAGAATAGTTCTTAAGCAAGAGAAGAAGTCGTATGTTTTGAATGCACCCTTACCTGAGGAACCTGCTAGGAACGCTTCTGTGGTTCAAAAGAAAACTTTTGAGACCAAGAAAAGTGACTCTAATGATGTGACCTGTTTGATGCTAGCCACTATGGTGCCTAAATTGCAAAAGCAATTTATGGACCAAGAGGCCTATGCGATCATGGTGCACCTCAAGGAGATGTTCCAAGAGCAAGCTCGTCACGAGAGGTTCGTGACAACAAAGGCCTTAATTTCTTGCAAGATGGCTGAGGGTACTCCTGTTAGTACCCATGTACTCAAGATGAAAGGGTATCTTGCTACTCTTGAGAAGCTTGAGGTACTGGTGCCAAAGGAATTGGCCACTGACTTGATCTTAGGATCATTGCCTGCTGCTTATGATCCATTTGTGATGAATTATAACATGTATGCAATGAACAAGTCAGTCACTGAGCTTCATGGGATGCTTAAGAATGCTGAAGAGAACATTCGAAAGACTAATCCCGTACTAATGGTTCAAAAGGGAATTAAGAAGGGACCCGCTAAGGGAAAGGGAAAGGGAAAACCCAAGTCAGTTGGAAGTGCACCTCAGGCCCAATCCAAGCCCAAGGCGCCAAAACTAAAAGAGAGTGAGAGCACTTGCTTCCATTGCAATAAGATAGGGCATTGGAGGAAGAATTGCGCTCTCTTAAAGGAAGAACAAAAGAAGAATGGAGCCAAGGCGTCCAGTTCTGGTATTTTTGTTGTTGAAATTAACCTTTCTATTTCTACCACTTGGGTATTGGATACCGGTTGTGGTTCTCACATTTGTTCAAATGTGCAGGGGCTAAGAAATAGGCGGTTACTTGGGAAGAATGAAGTGGACCTCCGTGTGGGGAATGGAGCACGAGTTGCTGCCATGGAGATAGGCGACTATCACCTCACTTTACCTTCCGGACTTTGTATTGTTTTAAATAATTGTTATTATGTGCCTGCTATGAGCAGAAACATTATTTCAGTTTCATGTTTGGATAATGATGAATTTGATTTTGATATTAAAAATGGCAATGCTCATATTCGTCGCCAAGGCATTTCTTATGGCAATGCCATATTGCAAAATGGCCTTTATATCCTTGATTTACAAAACAAAGAGTCAATATACAACATTAATACAAAGAGGGTTAAATCAAACGAATTGAACCCTACTTACTTTTGGCATTGTCGTTTAGGACATGCAAACGAAAAATGCATTTCAAGACTCCACAAAACTGGAGTGCTTGGGTCATTCAACTTAGAGTCTTATGACACATGCGAGCCATGTTTGTATGGAAAAATGACAAAGAGTCCTTTTAATAAAAAAGGTAAGAGGACTAATGGCTTATTGGAACTAATACATACCGATGTATGTGGACCTTTAAGTACACATGCTAGAGGTGATTTTAGCTACTTTGTGACATTCACAGATGACTTCAGTAGATATGGCTATGTCTATCTAATGAAGTAAAAGTCTGAAACTTTTGAGAAATTCAAAGAGTTTAAAAACGAAGTAGAAAAACAACTTGGCAAAAGTATAAAAGCCATTCGATCAGATCGAGGTGGCGAATACTTAAGCCAAGAGTTTGACAGTCATCTAAAGGAGTGTGGTATTATTCCACAGCTCACTCCTCCTGGAACACCTCAATGAAATGGTGTGTCCGAAAGGAGAAATCGAACTTTGTTGGACATGGTTCGATCTATGATGAGTCAAGCTAATCTTCCTATCCCTTTTTGGGGTTATGCATTAGAAACTACTGCATTTCTATTGAACTGTACTCCAACTAAAGCAGTTGAGAAGACACCATACGAGGTATGGACTGGGAAAGAACCCAATATGTCTTTTCTTAGGATTTGGGGCTGTGAAGCACATGTTAAGAAATTAACATCTGACAAACTAGAGTCCAAATCCAGTGTCTGCTTGTTTGTGGGGTATCCTAAAGAAACAAAGGGATACTACTTTTACTCACAAGCCGAGAACAAAGTATTTGTTGCTCGCAAGGCTGTTTTCTTACAAAAGGAGTTCCTTCTCAAGAAAGACAGTGGGAGTAAAGTAGAACTTGGAGAAATTCAAGCACCACAAACTCCTATAGAGGATGGTTTGGAAATGGGATCAAGTTCACAACCAGTTGTGGAACAAGAACCCATTACACAAGAACCTAGAAGGTCCAGTAGGGTACGTCAGGAGATTGAGAGATATGGATTTCTAATCACTGACAGTGACACTATTGAGTTAGTAGATCGTGAGGATCCTACTACCTACCGAGAAGCTATTGAGAGCCCAGACTCGGAAAATTGGCTTGAAGCCATGAAATTTGAGATGCAATCAATGTACGATAACCAGGTTTGGACCTTGGTTGATCCACCGGAAGGTGCTAAGGTAATTGAATGCAAGTGGCTATTCAAACTCAAAGTTGATAAGACCTACAAAGGTAGACTAGTAGCAAAAGGTTTTCGACAAAATCATGGTGTAGACTATGATGAGACCTTTTCGCCTGTAGTCATACTCAAATCCATTAGGATCTTGCTTGCCATAGCTGCATATCATGATTATGAGATATGGCAAATAGATGTCAAAACTGCTTTCCTCAACGGAAATTTACTTGAGGATGTGTATATGACACAGCCTGAAGGTTTTGTCAATCCCAAACATCCTAAGAAGGTTTGCAAGCTTCAAAAATCCATTTATGGATTAAAGTAAACATCCCGAAGTTGGAATCTTCGTTTTGATGAGGCAGTCAAAGAATTTGACTTCATCAAGAACGAAGATGAGCCTTGTGTGTACAAGAAGGTTAGTGGGAGCATAGTAGTATTTTTGGTCCTATATGTGGATGACATCCTTCTCATTGGGAATGACATTCCAACATTGCAAAAGGTTAAGCAATGGTTGGAAAAATGTTTCTCAATGAAAGACTTAGGTGAAGCTGAGACAATACTTGGTATTCGAATCTATAGAGATAGATCGAATCGGCTTTTGGGACTAAGTCAAGAAAAGTACATAGACAAAGTACTAAAGCATTTTAGTATGGGAGACTCAAAGAAAGGGTACATACCTTTGGCTTTGGGAGTTCCTTTGACTAAAGAACAGTGCCCTAAAACCAAAGAGGAAAGGGACAACATGAGTAGAATCCCATATGCATCTGCTATTGGATCTATCATATACGCTATGTTATGTACTAGATTGGATGTTGCTCATGCATTGAGTATAACCAGTAGGTTTCAGCAAGACCCTGGTGAGAAGCACTGGTCTGCTGTAAAAGGGATTCTGAAGTACCTACGAAGGACTAAGGATCACTTCTTGGTGTATGGTGGTCAAGAAGAGCTCGTCATACAAGGTTATGCCGATGCTGCTTTTCAGACCAGTACTCAGGATTCTAGATCGCAATCTGGGTTTGTTTTTGTTTTGAACGGTGGTGCTGTCAGCTGGAGAAGCTCGAAGCAAGAAACCATTGCCGACTCAACTACAGAATCTGAGTATATTGCAGCAAGTGAGGCTACAAAAGAGGCTGTTTGGATTAAAAATTTCATTTCTGGATTAGGAGTGGTCCCAAGCATCCTAGATCCATTAGAAATTTTCTGTGACAACAACAGGGCCATCGCATAGGCAAAGGAGCCCCGGTCACACCAGAAATTCAAACACATACTCAGGAGGTACCACCTGATCAGAGAAATCATTGATCGTGGGGACGTCAAGGTTAGCAAGATAGCAAGTGAAGACAATGTAGCAGATCCTTTGACGAAACAATTGCGTCCAAATCTGCACGAAGCTCATTTGAGAGCGTTCGGTCTTAGGGCTATGCCCAATTGGGACTAGTGCTAGTGGGAGATTGTTAGTGTAAGCCCTAGCCCCAATGCATTGTAATAAAAAACTTTGAATTAATAAAATGAGGCATTTATTTTATCCTTTGTATTCCTGTGCATCTCAATTGATAAAACTATCCAAGAGTGTTGTTTCGGTTTAAGTTATCATGTGTGAGGCACATGGTTGTAAGACCTTGAAACAAATGAGACATCATTCTAAATATCCCTGGTCAGTCATTGTTATGGGAATAACAATGAATTAAGACTAGTACGCTCTCTCTGATATTATGAGTTTTGTCTTACGGATCATTAGGACAAGAGTGTCAATCAGAGATCATAGATACATGTTAAAGAATATTGTATTTGGATACGATCCGCTCATGGGAACACTACATGGTACTAGTCAGAAGTGTTTCTCATATGCAAGTTTTGTATCGGAGTTCTTAGACCTAAAATCTCTATGAAACTCTTTATGAATTACTGTGTACTTTGACATACACCTAACGTGCTCATAACAGAGTGACAAGTACGGGTATGATTGGGTACGCATTGATTCATGTTAGAGAGCATGAGAGAAGTGAAGGGATTACCCCTCTCAATAAGAGAGAAAATATCATCGGCCACTTGATCAGTGAACTGAGAAGTGTATGGCCATACCGAAATGAAATAATGAATAATCATTATTTATCTGAGAGTTCAGTGTCACTGGAATATCAAGAAAGGAATTAATATATATAAGGATGACTAGTTCCATGCCTTATATTAATTCTGATATTTATGGGTAAGGGACTATGCAAAATTGCATTAGGTCACTAAATGCCATATGCATTTTCATTTAATTTGGAATGCTATAATATCTTGCTAGAGAATATATATAGTCTTTGAATTAATTTATTAATTCATTGCCAACATTAAATGGACCTATAGGATCGCACACAAAGCATTGGGCTTAAAATATTTAAATTAAGTATTGGACATTAATTTGGGCTTTTAATTAAAGTCAAATTAATGTGTGTAATGGGTTATAAAATTGCTATTGGGCTTTGGTCCATGAGAGAGAGAAATTCAGCCCACAAGGTTTAATTTCAATTAATTAATTATCTTGTGTTAATTTAATTAATTGAGTATTAAAACCTAAAGGATTTTAATTGAATTAATTCACTTGATAAATGGATGGTGTGGCCGAAATTCCAAGATAATATCTATGGAATTTCGGCACATGATTAATTCTTTTATTAAGTGATTTAGTTAATTATTATGTCTTACATTTATCTTAGATTAAATCAAAAGGATTATCTTGAATTAAATGTATTATCTTAAGGTGTTTAAATCAATATATATTACTTATTTTAGGAAGTGATTGAGATTGAATTAATTATCTTAAGATAGTAAAGTTCAAATCAAACACTTGCCAAAAGATAAGGATATATATTAAAGAGATAAAACCCTAGGGAAGAGAGAGTTGTTTTTTGCGTGAACAACCCTAATTCCCTAAGTTGGCGTGAAAATAATCTCTCTCTCACACATTTCTCTCTTGGCCGAAACACACAAGAAGAAGAACTCTTTCTTGCTTTCTTGTGTTCTTGGCCATTCATAGCACCTAAAAGAAGTACAAGATCAAAGTCTTGTAGCTTCAAACAATTGCCATTACACAATACTTTAAAGAGAGCTAGCAATCTCGATTTTAAGCCGACGGTGCAAGTGTGTGTGTGAGAATAGAGGGAGTGGCGTAAAAGGCTGTTCCTTGGCATTGGTGATCGAGATCTAAGGCGGATAGAGTCATCTTAGTTGCTGGCCATCACCAAACTCAATATTTAAAAGGCATCAAAAGTTGTAAGTTCTACAACCCTAAAATTGCATGTTTCGTTTCTTGTTATGGAATTGTATGGTATGTATGATAAAAATTTTTGTTTTTCCGCTGTGCTATCATCACATTCATACCATGTCATATTCCATCAACAGCAACGAAAATTAGCAACAGAATTTGGTGCACTGAGGCCAGAAAGACCTCTATGGTAGTGGCTATATCCTTTCCAACTGCTGCTGGTTCTAGTGGTAAGGCATCGCTTGTTCCCCCAATTGAATAAAAATTCCTAGAAGATGACTATATACAGGCCTCAAAAGGAAATATGCTCATAATAGAGGATCTAGCCTTGAGAAGGGTGGAGGAAAAGATGAAGGTTGTGGCTCGACTGATGCCAATAGGTAAGGCCATTGACCTAGAATATAGGGATATGGATAGCAGGGAAGTACTACCTCAAAAATTTAAAATGCAATACTTACTTAAGTTTGATGGCACTTCTGACCCAGTAGTCCACATAAAACAATATTCATTAGCAATAAAAGGGACCACCCTTACTAAGCGATAAAAGGTTGAATACTTTAGCCTTATCCTTTTGGGTCATTCTATTAGCTGGTATCATAGGCTCGATCAAGAAATAAAGGAAGATTGGGATAGACTGATGGAAGAATTCTTAAAGCAGTATGATTGTAGCACCAGATTGGAGGTGACTTTGAAGGATCTAGAGCTGTTACATTAGAAATCAAAAAAGTCTTTCCATGAATACCTTACTTGATGAAGGAATAGGGTAATAGAGATGAAGAAGAAGTGAAATACTACTAACCAGATTAGGTTGTTCATTTAAAATGCCAATCCCTACCTGAGAGATAGGCTTAAAATGAAAGGCTTAAAGGATTGGGAGTCTCTAAAGGATATAGTCATCGAAATCGAAGCTGAATATTTGGAAAAAAGGCTAGCACAGCCAACTTAAGTTTTCAAAAGAATGATGGAAGCGGTAGTAATAACGAGAATAATAGTGGCAGAACTGCAAGGATCTCAACTACAGGAATATAAAAACCACTATCTTGGAACTTTGACTATTTTGTTAAGGGAGAAAAATTGTAACCTTTACCGCATAAGCCAGCTGAAAGCCAAGAAAGGCCTACATATAGAACGGATGGGTTTTGTGCTAACCATCAACATACAGGCCATAAGATGGATTATTGCCATGATATAAGGAAACACATTTGAGATTGGTTTGATACTGAATAGGTGACAAATCTTGAGAATAAAAGGAAAATATAGGGTTATCATGGTGTCATGTTATCACATGCTTTTGGGTTTGACTCGAGTTTACCAGTATGTATATGCTCTAAGATGTATATGGCATGTAAATGCTTAGCCATCACCTGTTCAGTCCTAGTGATAGGAATCGTGGGATGTGGGATGTAAATATCATCAATTTTGAAGGCATCATCCATAAAAGGAAAAGCTTGAGATGTTGAAAGATCTTTTTTTTTTCTATCTACACCTACAATAGAGAGGATGTAATAAGCCACCTTTTTTGACAAATGTAAAATGTATCTCTAAATTAGTGTATATATTTCTCTAACCATGTTAATAATATGAGGTTTCTTATGAATGCAATGTCTTATTTTATTGTATCATTCATGGCAATAATCATAACTCATTTCCAAGACATTAAAAACACAAGTCTTTATTTGAACTCATACATGAAGACATTTCGAGTGCATCTGTTATAACTCCTGAGGTGATTTTTGAGAGGATAGAATAAAAGTGATTAAAACCTCACTTAGAATTATAATGGGACCCTAAGAGATGATAAGAAAATTGCAGAATCCTATTCTTATCTTTCCAAATAGTACACCTAAATAGAAATCTTAACTTACCTAAAAAGCAAGCCTACACATCAAGCTCGACTTTCCCGAATTGACTTGTCCAAAATTCTGAAAGAACTTATAAGGAATGACTTCTAACAAGAGTTGGATGCATATAAGATGTTATCTCTTGAGATTAAATCAAGGTATGTGTTATCATATTACATGTCTAGTTATGGCTATTATTATTGCTACATAATGTATGTAAATAAGAATGCCTACATAAGCTGGGTTGAACATATGGTTAACCCATCAAGAGAAGCCTATGGCATGTATGGGACACAATGCTAAAGTGGGCTTAATCCCAAGACCGTGACGGTAGTGCCTCGCATAAAAAAGACTTATTTTGCTATTTCCAAGCATTTGGAGGCATCAGATGTTATACGCGGTCTAGAAAAAGGGCAAATTATCTTTGGCTAGGATAAGATGGATAGTTTCCCTAAGATAATAAGAGAGTTCATAAAGAAGATAGAGTAGAAAAAACTAAAGGAGATAACTAGGGAAAGCTTGCCTGAAGATCGAAACCTTCGAGGAAGACTTGCATGGATCATCAATCACCTCACATTCGAGATGGAGTTCGTTAACCACCTATGGTGTAGGCCATGCATTTCATGCATAAATTCTTTCATGCATTCTTGTACACATTGCATGTAGCTTTTGTACATGTTACCATGTACATAACCTTGTAGGTAAAGTAAAGGTTGGCTTGCTACCCTTACCCCAACAGTTCGCCTGAGCCTTCATGTATGAAGGCTAGAGATTCAATGATTTCTCATATCGATACGATAATCGTTGCAGTGTTATCTTTTTGCTAATTTTAATAAGTATTCCTAACCTAGTTTATCTTGCTAGGATTTTGACATTGTTTTCTCCTACAAGTCTGAGTCATCACCTTCTTGGTGCATTCAAGATGACCATGGCATCGTTCTTTTTCTAATTTTAGGATTATTTCTAGCTTAAGTTATCTTGTCAAAGTTTACCAAGGTTAGCAAAATTTTCTTTTAATTTATAGGTTTGAGAATCGTTGCTCCTTCAATGCATTTAGAATGATTGTCGCAGTGCCATCCTTTCATCGATCTAAAAGAAGTAGCCCCATTAAAATAGCTTGGGCCTCAAGACTAATTTGCTTTATTAGGTTATGTCACAAGGTTCTAACACAATCATTTTTGCCAGTTGCAGGCTTGAAGATCACCTCCTTTTACTGAATGTGAACTCAAGGATCAGCATTTGTCTATGACATCTAAGACGATTACTGTAACATCATCACTTTTGGTTAAATCCAATTTCAAAGACCAGTGTCTCCCTGATGCATTTAAGATGACTGTCACAGCATAGTCCTTATCCTAAATACAGGGAGTATTTCAAATTAAGATAATTTATGCCTTAAGTTTAACTTATTTATTCTTCCAAGATGAGTTCAGAGTTTTAGCACAATTTCTTCTTATCAATATACTTTTAATTTGAAATTTTACTTTATCCTAGTTATTCTCAACTATGAATGAGTTTGATCTCAACTTTAGAAATATGTGTTTCATTGGAGCATGAGTTGAATAGGAGGTAAGTATACTTTATCTTTATCTACTGAATTACATAAAAGCATTTACTATACCATAAGTTTCTAAATCTTAAGCATTTCAGGCTAGTTTTAAAATTGAAAAAAAAAACTGTTTGTAAATGAAGGGATTGGGTAAAACTCAATAAGAGTACTAGAACTTTTCTGATTACCCATTGAAGTGACCCCTGGATGGGATAGAACATAGAAAATAATTCAAACAACCCTTCTTTGCATAGCCTTCTAAATGAATTCCTGCTACCCATATTTCATAATAACTTTCTAGCCTCTTGAGCCTATATTCCAAGAATGCTAAATGCAAGCTCATTTTATTGTTACACACATTGAAATGGCCCCTAAACCTAAAATGGTTTTGGCTTTCCCTTAGAAAGATGACCACTATGGAAAAGTTGATTGCACAATTTAAGAATAAAGGGGAATTAATCTCTACCAAAATCTTTGTATGAATTATATTCATAGGAAATTGGGTTTGCTAGATGAAACAAACCTGAAAAAGGGGGAAAGTAAAAAAAGGAAAACCCTTGCAAAAAAATAAATAGGAAAATGAAAAAAAACAACAAAATAAATAAAGAAAAGGAAAGAAAGTAGAGGGAAATGAGAAACCGTTGAAGTCATTATCAAAACAATAAGGAAAAAATGAAAAAAAATGAAAATGAAAAGGGAGACCTTGAGCTTTTATCTCTCAAACAATACCCAGTGAGTTAATCACCAGAGCCAAGTCCAAGTGTCCTTAGATGGGGGGAATGGGTAAAAATAACCTTCCCATCAATTAAAAAAATATAGTGGTCATGTTCCTCTAGCGACTTGTCATTTGCTTGTTATCCATTTGCCCAAGCCTAATGTTACAACCAATGTTGGGGGTAATTACAAAAGGATGACTATCTCGCTCAAAAACAAAATCCCCAGAAGGTTAGGATCATGCAAACCCATAAAAAGAGGATCCCTTCAAGAAGTTAGGACACCAATGCATATCTTCGCTGGGGGCAACTAGGTAAGACCCTTTATCTTTAAAATTTAAAATGTATAAAAATCAAAATTTAAATGTAAAGAACTCAAAATTATAATGCATGAAAATTTTAATCCATCAAGTGTATAAAAACTTTAATTTTTTTTCAAATGTACAAGATCCCAAATCCTTCATATATACAAAAAGTCTAATTCCTCACAACCTAAAATCCAAAATGTACAAAGAATACAAGTCTTGTAAATGCCTCAGTACATTAAGTTTTAAGGCCTTGAAGCATTTCAAAATTGTGCAAATTCAAAAATACTTTGAAAATGTAAAAATTCAATGTACACTCCTAAGTTGTACAAAATTGAGAACATACCTTAAAATTGTAAAAATCCAAAATACATTTCGAAAATGTAAAAAACTCTATGTGCATCCCAAAATCTAAAAATCTCAAACTCGAAGTATACTGGAACTGTACAATGTTAAAATACATTTAAAATGTAAAATTTCAACACACAGTCAAATTGTAAAAACTCAAAATACATTTCAAAAATGTAAAAAAAAATAGAGGAAGAAAGAAACCCCCGTGGGCATCAAAGTCTCTCTGTGAGCATTAAGCCTAAAAATTGAAGTCTCTTTGTGAGCATCAAAGTCTCTCTGTAAGCATTAAATCCAGTAATCAAAATCTCTTTGTGAGCATTAATCCTAGCATCAAAGTCTCTTTGTGAGCATTAAGCCTAGCAATTGAAGTCTCTCTATGAGCATTAAAATCTCTCTATGAGAATTAAAGCCTCTCGATGAGCATTAATCCCCGTAATCAAAGTCTCTCTGAGAGTATCAAGCCCTCTGAAGAGGCATGCAATAAAAAAAAGATAAAAAAGAAAAGTGTAAAATCGGAAATGCAAAATCTTAAAAGCACTTAAATTCTCAAGATTCAGAATATACCGAAACATAAAGTCTTGTAATGGACCAAAAGAATAATTATCCAAAATTTCCAAGACTTAAAGACTTAAAACTCCTAAAAAATTAAAAATTTTAAAATCTGTCTGCCTTTTGGTAAGCACCTAAAAATTTGAAAATTCAAAGTCTCTTCGGAGCAAAAGGTATACAATCCTCTTAAGAGGCATTAAAAATTTTAAAATATGTCTATATTTCGGCAAGCACCAAAAAAATCAACATCCATCAAAGTCTCCCTGTGAGCATGAAGCCCTCTTAAGAGGCATCAAAGTCTTCCTGTAAGCATTAAAGTCTGCCTGTGAGCATGAAACCCTCTTAAGAGGTATCAAAGTCTCCCTGTGAGCATGAAGCCCCTTTAAGAGGCATCAAAGTCTCCCTGTGAGCATCAAAGTGTCCCTGTGAGCACAAAAGCCTTCTTAAAAGGCATTTAACATCTTTTTTGCAGGTAATGAGGCCATGAGCTTATGAAAAGAGAAGAAAAAAGTTCAAACATCGACAAGCTGATGGTAACAACTTAATTGAGGGTTAAAATATTGATAAACTGATGGTAACTACCCAACTAAAGAATCACTACCTAAGTGGTACGTATTCAATGCAATCGAAAGCTCCCCACCTTAGGTACATATCTTTTATTCTTTACTCTAAATTTTAGTTCACTTAGGTACTAGTGTACTAAGTTCCCTAAAATCAGAGGTAATTGTAGATACTGGATCATAAGGCAGCTTCTTATCAGAGTTACCTGATGATGAAAGGGTTTCTCATAAATGGATGAGGAGTAGAGATGCTAGGATTTCTTCTCGAGTTTTATGTTTTCAAAATTTTTTTAATCTCTAATATAGGTTTTAAATGTTTAAAAACTCATTTCGGGATCTTTTCCCTCTTTTCTCCCTCAAACAATGCAAAAATGAGAAAATCTATTTTTAAAACTTCAAGCAGTTCGAGTGTTTTGGCTTTATCTCAACCTAAAGATCTCATAATTGGTAATTCCAAAGCCATTTGAATCATAAAACATAGATATGCAACTTTGATGAAGACATCTAAACCCAAATCATCCTTTTTGATTCTCGAAATTAGGCTCGAACATAGATAACCTGAATTTATCCCCGTTTCTAGACTAGTCTATAGTTTTTTAGGCATAACTCCCTCTATAGGCCTCTTATTGAGATAAATCCAATTTTAATAGGAACTAGAATCAATTTTTAGCAACATTCATGAAGAGACCATGACCTAATTCTAAATTCATTGTTCCTAGTGAATTTTTAAAGTCAGAACACCAATTCTGTTCTTGAAAATTTTTTAGGAGTATTCATCAGTATTTTGGCTATAACTCCCAAAATATAAATTAAAATTGAGTGATTTTTATTTATTGAAAATATAAGACATAGAGGAACAAATGTCTAGAGACATCAGGTCGAAAAAACATCATCTTCGGATCTAAAAATAGCAAAACATTTTGAGTTAGAGATCTATCGGCGGAGAAAAGAAGTTAAAGTCAAGGTCTGTCATGGGCAGCCCGTGACAGAGGTCCATCACGGGCTAAGCCCATGATGACCATCATGGCCCAAGCTCGTAACACCCCCAAAATTTGCAAAATGAGCCAGGAACCCTGTGAAAAACTAAGGGAAAAAATCTTAGAGGGGGCATTTTTTTGGGGGTTTTAACCACCTAATGATGGGTTTTTGCTAAAGGATTAAGATAATCTCTCTCTCTCTCTCTCTCTCTCTCTCTCTCTCTCTCATTCTTAGGCTCCGTCCCTGTCTTCTTTTTCTTCTTCTTTTCTTTCTTCTTCATTATTGAAAAATCTCTATTTTAACTCAAAAAATTCTAAAAAATCACAAAAAACTAGAAAAATTATGTAGCGCACCAAATCCTCCTCCTTGGGCAAACCGACATTGAAGGTAATATTTTCAAGCTCTTAAAATCCATAAATAATATATTTAAAATTTAAATAAGTGTGTAAATAATATTCCTTTAGTCTATTTTCTTGTTAATTTAATAGATCTATCCTAATTAATTGTTAATTTCACCTATTTATTAATTGATTGTTAATTAATTGTAAATTTGTTATCTATTTTTGTCAATTAAGTGTCTTAGTATGTTAATTAATCTTTAATTTTATTATTTATTATCTAAGTATTTTTTATGTTAATTTGTTAATTATTTGGGTTGATTAATTAATGTTTAATTTCATTATTTGTTAATTAATTGTTTTATTATGTAATTTGTTAGGTTTTGTTGGTTTAATTAAATTAGTTGTTTATTTTATCATCCTTTTGCAATATGCTTCAATTAATTTTTTGTTATGTGTTAATTTAAGATTTTTTGTAAGTTTTTTTTTTTATGAACGATGAGTTTTGTTCCTTGGTTGCTGCATGGGTTTTATTCCTAGGCCTTTTAGCGACGCTCAGCCTTCCCGTCACTAAAGTTTTTTCTTTTTATCATAGTAATTAATTATTTTATCTTTTCTTTTCTTGTATTATTGTTATTGTTAATATTACTATTAATATTATTTTTATTATTAGTATTATTATTGTCATCATTATTATTGGTGTTTTATTTATATTACCCCTTTATCATTAATTTAATATTGTCAATTATTCTTTTATTATTATCTTGTTTTTTATTATTATTAATTTGCAAATATTGTTATTATTAGTATTTTTATGATAATATTTATAATTATTTAATATTATCCTTAATATTATTATTTTATATTTATTATTCTTTTTCATCGCTATTGACTAATTACCTTTTCCTGTCATTTTTTATGTGCACAAACTTCCATCCGAGTCGGGTCAGAAAATACAGCAAAAAAGGCTAGCTTGGGATTTATTTTCTTATTTATTATTATTATTTTGGGTATGTATTTCATTTTCCTTTTATTTTCCAAAAATATATAATAATTAGTAAAAAATGATTTTGTGCACTCTTTAATTAAAAATGACACCATAATATTTTCTACTTAATTAATTGAATTTTTTTTTCATAAAATGGACCAATATCCTATTTTATTCCAAAAATTGCACAAATGGAATCTATAAATATGCATGAGTGAATCAATATTTTCAATTTAATAAAATAGCCCGATTTATACATGTTTTACTTATTTTATTTATTTTTCTATGTCTTTATTTATCGTAAATAAATTTTTTTCAAAGCAATAAGTCAAAAATGCACCAAATGATTTTATACAAATGTGAGTAAAATTTTTCTATAATAAAAGGGACCAATGTCCAGATTTTCACACACAAAATTATAACCTGTTAATTAAATATTTTTCTTTATAAACACAAATAATTTTCTACCTTTAAATTAACTAGCACAATTCTTTTCCAAAGTCGCGAGGGATTAATTATTCCATTTTTATCCAAAATACACTTAAGATATTATCTTTTAAAAATACGTATGTGAGGACCAACGTCCTTAGCAAAAGAACTCAATCAATTATCCGATTTATGTATGATTCATCTTTATATTTATTATTGACATTCTTTAAATGCTTTCAATATCATGTTCTTTAATGCTATCTATTCATGCTTTACACACTACAAGAAAATTGCAGAATAGCGACTAAATTTAGCGAGTACAAGAAAAATCGTTGCTAAATCACTGATATAGCGACATAATTGCGACGACAAATGAATTTTGTCACAAATATTGGTGGAGATGCAAATGAACATATATTTTGCAACAACATAGCGAGAAAATTGACAATTTGTCGCTAATTTAGGCGCCTAAATTTTGGCGCAAAATTTAGCGAGAATTTGGTTAGCACAATAGTCAAGCAAACTGATTAGTTTAGCATGGAACAACAAAGTCCACACTAATTAGCAAGAAATTTTATCCTCGCTAATTTAGCGAGAACAATTATCCTTACTAATGCCTAATTCATATGGCATGTAAGGTAATTAGCGAGGAAAATATTCCTTGCTAATGCTTGGTTAGGTTGGCATGGTACATGTGAATAGATTAGCGAGAACTTTTTTTCTCGCTACTTTAGCGAGGACAATAATCCTCGCTAATTCCTGAATCGTATGGCATGTGAAGTAATTAGCGAGGACTCAAGTTCTCGCCAATTTAGCTACGATTAAAGTTCTCGCTAATTAGCGAGAAAAGTGTCCTCGCTAATGCTTGGTTAGGTTGGCATGGTACATGTGAATAGATTAGCGAGAACTTTTTTTCTCGCTACTTTAGCGAGGACAATAATCCTCGCTAATTCCTGAATCGTATGGCATGTGAAGTAATTAGCGAGGACTCAAGTTCTCGCCAATTTAGCTACGATTAAAGTTCTCGCTAATTAGCGAGAAAAGTGTCCTCGCTAATGCTTGGTTAGGTTGGCATGGTACATGTGAATAGATTAGTGAGAACTTTTTTTCTCGCTACTTTAGCGAGGACAATAATCCTCGCTAATTCCTAATTTAGCTACGAATATGTCTCTCGCTAATTTAGCTAGAACAATTATCCTCGCTAATTCCTAATTTAGCTACGAATATGTCTCTCGCTAATTTAGCTAGAATAATTATCCTCGCTAATTCCTAATTTGGGTTATTGCATGTGAATTAATTCGCAAGTAATTTTGTGCTCGCCAATTTAGCGAGAACAATTGTGCTCGCTAATGTCTAATTTAGCGACAAATATATCTCTCGCTAAATTAGCTAGGAAGAAGTTCCTCGCCAAATTAAGCACAAATTAGAGAATTATGTTTTAATTATTTTTATATAATTTTAATTTTTAATATTTAAATTTTATTTACATTTAACTTAGTAAATTTAGTTAATATATTTTTTAACAAAAATTAAATAAAGTAAATTATTATTATTATTTAAATTAATTAAATTGAATTAAATTATTATTTTTATATTTAATAATATTAATTATTATTAATTATATAATAAAAACTTAGATGAACTAAATTATTGTTATTGAAATTAACTAAATTAAATTAAATTATTATATTTATATTCATTTATTAATATTAATTCTTGTTAATTATATAATAAAATAAATAAATTTCAAGAATATAATTTAGCTTGTATTACTTTTCTCGCTAATTTAGCTTGGATTCTGGTCCTTCGCAATGGTTTGTAAAGTAGTGTGAATTTTAACCATTTAGCGAGGAAATAGTCCTCACTAATTTAGCTTGGAATGTAGTCCTCGCAAATTTAGCGAGGACTATTTCCTCACTGATACTTAATTATATTTAATTTTGTAAATTTAGTTAATTTAATTTTTTAGCAAAAATTAGATAAACTAAATTATTATTAATTAAATTAACTAAATTAAATTAAATTATTTTTTTATATTTAATAATATTAATTATTAATAATTATATAATAATAACAATATAGGTTGATGTATATAATTATATACCCATTAGCGAGAAATAGAGGTCCTCACAAAAATTGCTACAATTATTTTCCACTCTAAATTAGCTTGGATATTTTCTCTAGCAAAATTTGCTAGGACTATTTTCCAAGCTAAATAAAAGTATCAAACTTTATTTAGCTGGCGCCATTATTTCTAAAACTCCCTCCATTTTGAAATTATTTCACAAAATTAGCTTGGAAAAAAATTCTCGCCAATTTGGCAAGAACCAAATCCTAGCTAATTACAAAATTAGCTTGGAAAATAATTGTCGCCAATTTCAAGAGAACTTTGAAATAGGTGGCATGTGATCTACTAAATGAATTAAATGAATTAAATTGTTGTTATTTAAATCTACTAAATTGAAATAAATTATTATTTTTAAGTTTAATAATATCAATTATTATTTAATTGGATAATAAAAGGAATAAATTGTGAGAATATAATTCTTGCAAAATTAGCTAAGACAAAAGTTCTCGCCAATTTTGCGAGATCCATGTCCTAGCTAATTACCCAAAATATTTGGCGGGATAAAATAGATTTTAGCGGGATTTATTTTTTCTAAATCCATAAAACCTTATTCCCTTTTGTTTCACCGCCCACTTTCCCCTCTCTGTTTCTTTACTCATCACTTGTATTTATTGGCCTCAAGACTGAAACCGGCGGTGCTAGGTTGCTTAAAGAGTCCGATGTGCTTTCCAGGATTTCATTGGTCATAAATGTGTGCTTTCCATCCTTAGTTACTAAAATTGTGCTGTTTAGCATTCCTATTCTTTGTCTCAAGAGCCAAATATGCTGTTAAATTACTTCTCTCTACTTGAGGTTTCAGCATATTGCTGGTGTGTTTTGATCATGTAACTAATAGCCATTACATGTTTTTTTGCTTTTGCAAGTGCCCCATCTTTTAATAGACTTCTTTAGTTTCTTTTGTTTCCGGAATCGTGTTTCTACTGCAGGGTCAAGTGGAATCGTGTTTCCTATCAGGTTAGTTTCTCTCTCTCTCTCTCGTGTGAAATCTAAATTACTAGATCTAGATGGAGAAGTGAAATCTCAATCGCCACCCTTATATTTCTATTTGAAATTTATGGCTTACATTCACGATTTGGTTTTGGGTTTTCTTTTTGCTGGGAAGTCGCTCCTATCTATTTGCAATTTATCTATACATTTTTATATTCATCCATTATGATGGAATATACTCTCTTATCTTTGGGGACATTTTTTGATGCTTGTTTGCAGAAAGCTCATGTTCAGCAATTTTTAGCCACTGAAGATGCAATTAACAAGGCTGCAGAAGCTAGGGATATGTGTCAAAAGCTTATAAAACGCTTGCATGGAAGTGGGGATGTGGTATCATCAAACCCCCTTGGTGTTGGAGGCACGTCACAGAACATGGGCAGTCTCAGGCAATTCGAGGTAATTTTACGCCTAATTTTGTATTTGTTTGTTCTTTTTAGTGTTTATCATATTTTTAGTCTCAGGCTTTCGGTTATTGAAATCCTCATCAGTTGTGTGCCTTTTTTAGTGTTTATCATATTTTCTTTATTAATTCACTATTTTTAATTTTAGTTACTTGTATGTATTTAGTGATTTAGCTTTTAGTTTGAATAACTACTGAGTGGCAGGGTGTATTCGATTTGGATACCCTAAATTAGCTTTTATTTTTTAAACTGATGGTAACTTTGTGCAATAATGACATGTTTTAAATGACATCTATAACACTTGTTTTGCTTATCAAATGCTGATTTTTGTTTACATTTTCTTTGATGGTAAAGTTGAAAACTATGTGTTGTATAGCTCTCTGCTTTCTAGCTTTTGCAGATTATGTTCTATGCACATATTATTTCTCCAACTGCATCCCGTTCTCTAATATGGAACTCCTATATATATTATTATTATTATTATTATTATTATTATCAACGTCTGAAGTGAGTTTTTTGCAGTTTTGGTGGTTTTAAATGGGGTCTTTCATGGGTTTTTCTTGCATATTCATATTAATAGTTTGTTTCTTGTTTTTGATTTAACTTGTGTATAATTTTTTTTAAGTCATGTTTCAATTTGGTTGAGGTTGGGTGAATGTTGATAACTTACTGTAAAAAAAATAAACCATATAATGCCATTATGCATGTGTAAAGTAGTTGCTTTTCGCTGCATGTTATTCTTTATCAGAATACACAAAAATCATATTCAATTTTTTATTTATTTTAGACCTTCTTTTATGGATGTATCCTCATTTTTCTTATTCAATTCATTTTTTTTTCTTTGGTCCCCTCTAAATGTAGTTGTATAAGTAGAATTTCATTTATTTGTTTATAAGTTTTTGTATTTGCTAGCATGTCTACATTATTAGGAAAAAGATGCTGAACCTTCATCTTTCATGAATTTGTTAAAAGTTTAGTATTTTGTTTGCAAATTTTTTAATACAAGAAGTTGATACTATAGTTCATCATATTAATATTGATTTTTTTTTGAGCTGAGAGCTGAATTCTGTTCCTATGATCTAACAATAATATATGTTTGCAGGTCGGAGTCATGTAACAAGGTGGGAAAGTTCTCTGGTTGAGGTTATTTATCTAGTTTTTTTGTTAAATTTTATTTTCCCATTAATTACTATTATTTTGAATCAAACTTTGATTTTAACTTGCATAAGTATTTCAGGAAGTCCAACATTTTAATCACATCCTTTGCTTGTGATATGACCTTATACCAGAAAATGTTTTTTCTTATGTGGCTGCAGGTTGATGTAGTGGTTACAACTGCTGGTGGCATAGAAGAAGATCTTATAAAATGTCTTGCTTCCACATATAAAGGTAACTATCTTTCATTAATATACTCCCTGGTTTATATATAAAAAAAAGCAGTGCAGATTTTAATGATTTTTGTTAATAAATTGATGTTGTCTTTTTATCTAATAAAATAGGTGTCTGTATTTAAAATTAACTTATAAATTTGCTAGTTCGAACTTTCATTTGGGTTTGATGCCACTTAATTTTGATGCCAAAATAAAATGAGTGACATGATATTTGTTGTGGAACCAGACTAGATTTTCTGTTTCCTGGTTGCAAATGAATAATTTTTTCAAGTCCACTTTGACCGTACCTTTTCCCCTCCAATTGTCAAAGTTTAGTAATTTTATAAATTATCTAACTGTGAGGATCTAATTTTTATGCTGCTTTTCACTTCTTAAGTGTGAATCCTGCAGAGTGAAACATGTAGCTAGGTAGCCATTCAAATTTGAGATTTCATACTTCACAAAAACTAAAAATGCTTTGTATGTGTATTTTACCGAAGATGTTAATTCTATGCATGAGATAGTCAACATGCATACTTCTCCTTTTCTTTTGGATGGTTTTATTTTACTGGGTTTTTTTTGGTTGTTTGCTGCTTCGTCTCTCCTTCCTGTTAGTTAATGTTAAATATATTAATTTGTTACCTTAGCTTATTAATTAGTTATTTGGTTGCTTCCTGTTTGTTTTGTCACTTGTATAATTAATTTATCTTTGAGAATTCTTTCTTTGCATTTGAAATCATCATGTTCTATGGAGCACAATGAATTGGATCCAACTAATGTAACTACTCTCTATGTGCTATGATTATTAATTGACCGAGGTATCACAAACTGAAGCAATTTCAGCCATGTGATGGGAGAGATTGTTGTATGAGCAAATTCAGAAGCAACCAATTATGAAAGATTTGTTGTTTGAATCATTGTTTCATGGAGGTTGAGGTAGACAAAATGTGAGTTTTTCCTTACTCTCTCCTGTACAAAACTTTTGTGTCGAATGAAAAGGAACAATAACAAATTAATGAGAGCTTAAGTTTATTTGATATACTTAAGGATTTAGATTAATCTATCAATCTTGTTGCCATTTCCATGTTCAGAATTTTTTTTTTTCATTTATAAAGTTGCTTTCTATTATAAGGAACACAAACATTGAAATTATGCTCTTCCCGCCTTAATAATTTTTTGGTGTAATTGTTATATGTTCCATTAATAATTGATTAGCTGAGAATTGGGTGAAGATTATGAATTGCTTAGCTGAAAGTGATGTTTGCTCTAAACTTAATAGGAATTATGTCACTCTTGATCAGTTCTTTATGGCTCATATTTCTCCTCTTCAGGTAATTATCTTGCTTCTGCTTTTGCTGTAGTTTGAGTTTGAAGTCCGGGATAAAGTAGGCTATAGAGAAATTGATGAACGTCACCATGCAAAGCTAATGTAAAGAATGTCTTAAAAGGTGCAACTAGCTTATGCGCATTTATAGTCATAATTTTTTTGCCTTTGCATTACCTCCTGAGTATAGGAGACTCATCATATATGAAGTATATAGGTCATATTTTGCTTTTTTATTGTTACTATTGTATTTAATCATCTATATGTAGGTCATATTTTACTTTTTTTTTGTATTTAGTCAAGTTATACAAACACTGGTGAGATGTTCAAGATCAACAATTAGAAGATCAAGTTCTAATAATGACACTGGATGGAGTTCTTCGCTATCTGCAATCAATTACTACACAATTATAGGAACTAAAAGCAACTGGCATTTTATGAGTTATTTATGATTTTTAATTGTTACTATTATATATGGATGTATTATTTTGGATGTATTATTAGCAATGTTATACACTTGTAAATAACAATTTATTAATTAATATATATGTTTTTATATTAAATATTGAGTGAATATAAATTTATTATTTTTTAGTTTATTATTTAAATAATAAAATTTTCATATTAAATTAAGAAAATAAAAAATTTCATATTAGCATTTAGCAAGGATAAATTCCATGCTAAATTTAGCAAGAGCAATATTTGTCACAAAATGCATGTTAAAATTTAGCAAGGAACTTGTCCTAGCTAAACTTTAGCGACAATTTAGTCATCGCAAAAGTTAACGAGAATTAAATCTCTCACAAAACTTAGCGAGGATTAAAATCCTCGCTAAAGTTAGCGAGCACTAAATCCTCGCTAACTTTAGATCCTAGCAAACGTTAGCGAGGACAAAAATCCTCGCTAAAGTTAGCGAGGATTTAATCCTAGCAAACATTAGCAAGGACGAAAATCCTCGCTAAAATCAGCTAGGACGACTTTTGTTACAAAATTTTTGTCCTCGCTAAATCGTCGCTAAACTGATTTAGCGACGAAAAATCATCATTTAGCGAGGAATTTTGTCATCGCTATTTTGCATTTTTCTTGTAGTGACAGCTTTCTTATGTGCTTGAGTGCACCTTTAGTTTTCTAGCATAATAATTCGTGTGAGAAAAGAGATGAAATATATTAGTCACTAAAACTTATTTTTATAATATTAACCAAAGGTATAAATAGGAGTGAAATCCGAACTCTCTATGATTTCAGTATCGCAAGGTATTGAAAAATCATTTTTTTAATGTTCTATTGGGTGACAACTTCTAAATTTATGCCTTGTGAAGCTCAATAAATGCTTCATAAGTTGGTCATTAGTAAATAAAAAGGGATAATCTGGTGCACTGTCTCATACCTTTTTGAGGCCTGAGTGCATCGCGTATTGGTTAAATCCCTATTCATTACAAAGCGATTGACTTTCATGAGTTAAATGAATCTCATTCGGTCTTAAGCCCTAAAAGTGAATTTTTGAGAGTGTACCAAATGTAGAACGGGGTTCGACATGCATCACAGCATTAAAGGAACAGCTGGGTATTTATGCATGAAATTGTCTTTTGTACAAGGTGAAGCTAGTAAGAGCAAGGGAAAGGAGATAATGAAGGATTGAAGGAGGAATTTTTGGAATTCATTAAAAGGTATGGGAACTATGAGTATTTCTGATGTTGCATTTGTATGTTTAATGAAGAAATATGAGATGGTAGGTTAAGACAATTAGTGAAATTAGAAAACAAATCCTACATGTGATCTTCTTAAGGTTCTTTTGATTCAAATGGAATTGTTTATTAAAAAATAGAGATTTAGAACTGAAATGGTATGATTCCACATAAAAGGAAATTTAAATCCACTTGTATAAGTTTCTCATGAGGAAGTTTAAGTTTAATTTTATTCTCTAAGCAATTAGGTATCAAATTGAATTTGTAGCAAAGTCTTTCATCTTTTTTTAAAGCATGTTGCTCTATTTTATTGATATCTTGAAATTTAGAGTTTTAAATAGATGATTTCAAGTTGAGTTGAAGATTAAATGTACGAAGAAATATAGTGTTAGAGGTAAATTGCAAATAAAACAACTTTTGTTAAGGCTTTGGTGACATGCAAATTGAATTTAGGAATTTTGTAGTTGTCAATTTTCTTGGCCAGACTGATGTACACGGTAGAGACCATTTGGTCTCAGCCATGTACATTAAGGGAGATTTAATTGAACCCTTAGTCTCACTAAACTGCATATAGGGTGAGTAGGGTATCATTCCAAAGGGAACGAAATAATTTTGTATTGAAATAACAATAAGTAGATGGATAGGTATCAAATAAAATAAGAATCATGCATTTAATTTAAAGACTAAACTATTTAAAATATATTAAGTTAATTTTGGATAATATATGAGTTAAATGATGTTATGAACATACATTATAACTAAGAGAAATGGTTTCATTTAAGAATCATTTTAGACAATTGTATGAATGATACGATTGGAGAATTTAGCCAAGTTTCTTTAAAGCAATTCTCATTGTCATTAAAGGTGTTTTTATTTAGAGTCTATAAGTATTCTCATGACATTATAGAGATAAATAAAAATCATAAAGTTCTATGCCAATTCTTTAACCCCTTAAAGTGAATTCTTTATTTCTAAGTAAATTCAATGCTTCAAGTAAATTTATTTATTTTTCCATCAAAGAATTCCAATTCTCATTGTGAATAAAATGACTAATATGCTAATTATGGTAATCAAACATAATGAGCAAATCAATGCACCCAAATAAATTTAAATCATACTTCATACATAAAGAGAATAAACATTCTAAAATAGAGATAATTTGTCTAAAATAAATTGAACTATATAGTTATAATGTACCAAAAGAACTTAGCCAAATACACATTTGTAATAAAAATGAATAAGAGAAAAGAACATCATCACTCCCCAGAGTTTACTTTCTATTTAGACCTTCTGATATATCTCTTATTTCTTTTGACTCTGCTCTTTTGTCATCATCTAAAAACTAAGTAAAAAGTGTTGTCTAAAAAATAACTAAAATGTTCTAAGTAAAACAAATGAAATTTTCTTTGATCCCTTTCTTCAGAGCTTTTCTCCTATATTTATAGATATTAACTCTACAGATATGTCCCTTCAGAATATTTGTCAATCATGAAAAGCTGCCCTAAAAAGTCTTGATGGTTGGCTGAGAGATCGTGTGCAGAAAGGTGGCATCATTTAAAAATAGGTGCAATGTTCGACTCGTGAATGTCTTCATGAGTTGTGAACTCCATCAGGTCTTCCTCACTGGTAAACATCCTCCGACTTGTGAATGCCTACTGCTTTGCCTGTCGAGTCATGAATGCCTTCATGACTCGTGAGCATGTCGCCTCTGTGTCACTCGTGAGCATCTTCACATCTCATGTATCCTTGTCCGAGTCGTGAACCTCTTCACGACTCGTGAGCTTCATTCGATTCCTTCACAATTCCTCAGAATTCTTCATGTTTGCAATAACTTTGACTTATAACACAAATAAACACATAAATTAAACATAAACACATAAAATACACATAATATTACATACTTAGCTACTTAAATAAAAGAAAATACACATTAAATAGTAGACATTTCACATGGCATCATACATCCTTCTATTGTGAAGAAAAAGGTGGGTACATGGCAAAAACCATTTGGTCTCAATCATGTATAGGGAGTATCGAAACTGTTTGGTTGTATATGGCAAAGATAGATTGGTCTCAACTGTGTACGCCCTTTTGTACTAAAGAGTTATGGCACACGCTAGAGATAATTTTGTCTTAGCCATGTACCTCCCCTATTTTTCTTTATACATGATATTTTGATACTAATATGTTACCAATGAGTATTTATATGATTTTAAAACAATTTGACTAAGAAAATGAGGGCATAACATGTTCCATAATCATATGAAAGAATGTTAGTACTATGATATATAGAAATCAATGAACCTAAGTTCATATATATATATATATATATATATATATAGGACTTATGCATGAGTAGACATTACTTTAATTGTTGAATTGGAATAGTAAAAGTATGCATGAATACTTATTCCTTCATGATATCATATGATTGAATATAGTTACAGTATCGTAACATCTACTGATATTTGTACAATTACATGAGATTGAGTTTATATACATAAAATTATACAGCAAAGGTTTAATCATGGTAAATGAAATGTGTATGAAAATGATTCAATGCCTGCGGTTAGAGTTAGGTTGTGGATAGATAGACATGCCTATAGGGTAAAGTTGCATCTGTTATAGTCTGGCCCCATTTAGATCAACAGTTGTTCCCATTTGGGATCATAGTATCGACCCCATTGGATCCACAGGTTTGATACCTTCGGGTATCCATAGAATTTAATGCCTAAGGTTATTTATATGATTGATACCTAAGGCTATCCATAGTTTTCATTATCCACACCTATAGAACTTAGGCAGGCAAATTAAAAGAAAAGTATCAAAGCTAAACTACATAATTGTTACCAATGTGTTATATATGTTTACAGTTGTGCTTTTAATATTAATATAGTTTTTTTCTTCCTTCTTATTTATGAAATTACTTTTATAACTATTGTGAATGCAATATTATATCTTATGCATGTTGTTTGTTTGGTGACGACTGATGTGAATGGTTGTTCAACATAATTTGTTTCCCACTAAGTTTTGTAGCTTAGCATAGGTATTTTATCCGGGTAGATTTTTTAGCTAGGACTCTCTCTCCCAGGAACCATAATTTGCATCGGGAAGGCCAACACGAGTCTTAAGAGAAGTTGGAACTATGAAATCCTTGTTTTGTTTTTTGCATAAGAATTTTATAAAAATAAGGATGTATAAGTAAATGATAATCTTGTGTTGTATAAATGCTCGCTTTTGTAAACTATAATATCATGAACATGTATTTATGGTATGCTTTAACTTTTGAAGAGATATATGCATAGTAATGTATATTGAGGTAAAGCATGTAAGTGATAATATTTGTAATCATATGCAAAATCGATATAAGGACAAGTATATTCGATATAGCTTTGTTAATGATATATGTATGATGATAGAAATTGGTTGTATAGTAGAGGGTGTTACACTTTGTATGGGCAGAAAGCTGAATGAAGCAAAAAACCAGACAGGCGTGCAAACTTTTGTCCTCGCATGGGCAAGTGTGTCACACAGGCATGTCACTTATCTTGCAAGGCTACGTGCACATTTCCAAAGTTTGTCCATAATCCTTTTGATCGTAAAACACGTTAGGAATGTCTTAACTCCATTAGGAATGAACTCCTTCAAACGCCTCTTCTCCAATGCAAGCCGTCTTCAACGAATTTGTTCATAAAGTTAACATAAGAATTTTTGAGTTTATTGGCTCTTAGCCCTGTAGTTGAACCACTTGGAAGACTCATCTTCTTGTCCTTTACTTGGCGACTATACTTGCATCAGCCATTCTCAAATTTTAGATGACTCGTAGCAATCTTTTCTCAGTTGCAGCCAATTTTTTTCTTCGAGGCCTTATTTAGGCTTACTTTTTTAATGAGCTAGGTTTCTAGTTTTATCGCGGTACTTTGGTTTCTCATGTGTGAAGGGATCTCCCAAAAAAAAAAAAAATCTCCTGCATGCTTCATCTTCAAGAGGATTCTGTTTTGAATGTAACTATGGCGCGTCATCAATTCGAGTCTGAACCCAGTTAAATTTCCTTGGTACCGTTCCTCAATAATTATACGTCAAAAAACAAAAACATAAAAATAAATAAATAACCCCGAAGACAACATGGTTCAATTACAATCAGCTGGGAAAATATTCCTCTTAATCCAAGCCTGCAAACCACATCCACTAAAAACTGAAGTTCAAAGCTTATCAATATCAATCTAAACAGCTAAATTTGCTCAATAACACTATAGATAGGAGACAGACAGTCTGAATTGGCTTATTGGATTCTAATGAATAAGATTTATAAGTTACAGAAATATATTATAGGCAGGTAATTACACGGATTCAGTTATATTACATTTATACATTTACCAGCACCGCACCAATTCTGCCTCCCGAGTGAAGCAAAATACACATACAATACGGTTCCAGTTACATCGTTCGAGGGAAAAATTACCCACAATTGAAGAAAAATTAAAGGTATATAATCTTTAGGCATAATAAAATGTCCCACTACAGAGCTTAACAAAACTCCGAATGCAACTAATCAAATTGAAGTAAAAATCAAGAGATTAATCTCGACTCGGGGTCAAAAATATCCCAGTCCTCGATCATTCTGGGTAAAGTTGAAGTAGCTGCAGATATCTGCCGGCAGCACTTGCCACAAACTTCTCCGACATCCTTCCAAACCTGAATTTCAATGATTTATCTTAAATCTCAAAATGCAAAAATTTATAACAGAAGAAAACAAATCAAAACAATGCAAACAGCACCAAAGCATTTCATTGACATGGCTGACAGAGAACTAAGCTGCAATTAGGCCAAAAGCAAAATCTGCAAGATAAAAAATATATTTTTTTTGGAGGGGCCTGATACCAACCCAAGAATGAGCATTGCTAACTGGAATCGTCTTGATCTTCCATCTCCTCGAGTATTACATAGTTTGCAGCAACATTTGCTGTATCTTCCCCAGACAAATCCATCTTCGCCCATATGATGCTTTTTTAGCCTTTCATATCTGTAAAGCAAAAAAATTAATATTGCCTACGTTAATTCAGCAAACTTTTGCTTGGAATAGAAATTGGATATACAACTAACTCGAAGTGTGACTTTTGTGGGACTAAATTCTTGGAGGAAATACTGTGGGTCAAATTTAGATAAGAGACAAATGCTGGAGGTTATGTTATATTGTTTGTCAATTTTCTGCCACTTGATATGTAATCTTGTTCGACTTTTGAATCCGATGCGTGGAAATGAAATACAAAAACTCTTTTCTTTTTCATGTGGTGGCTTTTGAAGAAATAGAAATAAAGGGAGAAAGGAACGTATAGAGAACAGAAAAATGGACAAACTAAAAGTCCCTTCTTCTCATAAGATATTTCAGCTATTTATTCAAAACTAAATGGCTTACATGAGAAGCCTCGTAAGATAAAATTAACAATAAAACAACCAAAGAGTCAAATAGACTTCAAAGCTATAAGCAACAAAACTCAAATTGCATATCCAGCAGTGACTACCATGACCTCAAGCCATGAAACCAACTACCTAACATACCAAATATACAATTGAAATAAAAAGTGAAGTTTTAATCAACCTTAACCAAATCTAATCAATTTTAAATTTTAAAATTCAGAATGCAGAACTCAAAGGGTATCAACTGCTTCACTGGCCCCCTGGCATCTAACCTGTCTTACATCTAAGAATCCTATCAGTCTAAACTAAACTACAAGCACAGGTCAAGGAATTCCTCAGCTGATGTAATGAAGTGCAATAAATTATCGATTATTATTTTAAAACAATCTTAAACTGATCAGAGAAAATAAGCGCTGATCAGCAGACTATCCAAATTCTACACTAACTGTTAGATTGAACCAGTTTGAACAGAATAGACAATAAGCAATTCGGGCAATTTAAAGGCTGACAAGATGGTAATTGATAACTTCGATATTGGTAGTCGATTTTATTTGGGGTTTCCTAGATTAGAAGAATTTATGATTAGTAAGTCTTTATTCAAAAGGCTAAATATTTAGAGGACAAATAAGACAAGCTGAATTCTATCAACACCCTAAGAGCTTTTGGAGCCTCTCTCTCCAATGAGTCCTCAAGCTTTAGGCTTCCTTTGTGAGCTTCAGTTTTTCAACAAGATAGGCCAATCAAGAAAGAGGAACAAGGGAAAAACCTCGCTGGATTTTCCCAGTCAAACTGCACTGTGACACAACCCCTATCTCGCAATTTTAAGAGGTTGGTTCAGGCTGCATATTTGACAGAAGCCCAACCGTTTTACGGCCAAGTCAAATTCAACAAATCAAACACAATACTAAGAAAAACTAATTGCATTCCAGAACCAATGAAGGTAAGTTGCTTTCTAAAACTAAACTGATCAAGCCTAGTCATTGAAGTTTAAAGAATTCAAAAGACTTCAGGAAGGATGAATCCGCCAAAGGCCTCTATAGTTCTTTCTGTAATCTATAATCCAGTCACTGCTACAGTTCAAAAAAACTAGCGCACAAAAAAAGATAGAAATGACAATACAAAAAAAATAAATAAGTAAATATGACCATGGAGAGCAAATGGATTGATTGAAGAAATTACAGAATAAGTCATTTGATGACTAAGCTGATGGATGACTTACTTGTACCAGTTGAATAAACTGACGCCCACCATAATAATGACAAGTCCGATGCCTTTCAACCAAGTAAATTCGTCGTGGAAGTAAAAAACTGCAACCTGTTTGTGTAACAAGTTTTCCAAAAACTGATGGTGAGTGCGGTGAATTAGCATCTCCCGAGTAACAAGTCATTACCAAAACTAAAAACCACGAAGGATTGTAATAAAAGAGAGAGAATATTGATCAGTAAATCTTCTGAGAATCTAGTCAGAAAAGAATGTAATGAATATCTGAGTCCAAAGTTACCCAGTAGTGTTGCACAGAGTAGGTCTGTCCCTGTTACTAATATGGCTGTTTGTCTTCGAAGAACACAAAGCATAGCTCATATATGAATAAAACACTAATAAAAACATGCAATAGGAAAAGGAGAACAACAGGCAGTTGAGATTGAACAAATAAAGTTCCTCTCATATGCTAATATCGAAAGAGAACAGTAATATAGAAAAAGTCTATACCAATATGGTAACTGCCTCCTTGATAACACCAGCTATAGTCACTGTGACAGCACTAGTTACTGAGACAAGAACGTACTCAGTTAAGACCTGCAACATCAAAGAATATGTTAATTTCTTCAACAACATAATCTTAAACCAAAGAAGTATAATTTATCAACTCAATTAAAATTATAATCACCTCTAGTTGGCTCAGCTATATAGATTTTATCCTTGATTTCATTTAGTTTAGCCTGCATTTTCATTAATATTTTGGGTTGCTAAATCATTTGTCACTATTTTCCATATCATCTCGGGCCTTTGACTAGCATTCCCTTCACCTAAGACTTCAATATGCCAAATTTTTTCACACATTCACTAGTCCACAATGCACATGTCCATGTAATATAAATCTCCTTGTCTCCACTTTTACTTAACGGATTCCAATTCCACCTTATAAATCCACTCACTAATTAGCCAGTTCAACCCTACATTTCCAAATTTAGGTATCAGTGTTCTATTTCTACCGCACTGGTCATGTGTTCATGCTGTTTTCGCAATCATTTTCATGTCAGTCCGGTTGAGTCAAAAGAACTGTATAGTTTTTTTCCTCCATTTTAGATTAATATTCTCCAACCCCACTCGGCTTCCGTAACATTGGTGCATCTCACAAATTTTATCCTACAGCATATATCCTTTGCACTTCCACTCTCATTTTGTAGACTAATGCCAAGACACTTGCACCTTCCTACAAATGCAGTCACTACTTAACCAGTTCAACCCTACATTTCCAAATGTAGACCTCAGTGTATTTATGCTGTTTTGTCATTATTTGAATCATGAGAAATGCTAAATACCTTCTCTTTATGACTTTCTCTGTTACCTTCTCTATTCGTTGCATGACAAATATGCAAGTTAAAAAATGTAATCTTGTAATTCTATTTAGCATGGGATTAACGCTTAGTTGTTGTTCTTGTTGTTGATGTTGATCTTGTAATTTATAAAATGGACACATGTCATGCAGTGAATGGAGAAGGTAAAAGTTAAGGTAACAAAGATAAGGTATTTAGCACTTCTGTTTGAGTCATTTCCATATCTAGATGGCTGAGTCAATGGACTGTATAGCCTTTTCTCCATTTTAGATAATATTCTCCAACCACTCTAGACTTTTGTAACATTTGCAGCTCACAAACTTTATCCTACAGTATATATCCTCTGCACTTTCACCTTCATTTTCTAAACTAATACCAAGATAGCTCAAATCTGCACTTCCAATTCCACTTTGGTCACTTCCCATGCCATAACTAAAATGACATGCATATACTCTATTTTAGTCCTAACTTAGAAATTTTCCAAAGGCAGTCACTCATACTTCTGCTTTAGTAATCCACAATTAGGGATACATATATTATAGCTATATGAACAGAAATCATTACGAGCCAAAACAGAAAAACAAAAAATCCTCTTCGAAGTGTTTTTTCATCTCACATGACTCGAACAAAGAGAAAAGAACCCAAGGTTGATCCTTGCTGCAGTCCCAGGTACGATAGGAAAATACTGCACACCATTCTCGACAATCCAAACCATTAGCAAAAGCCTATTCATGCATATCCTTCAACACCTTGAATAGAACCTCCCTCAGTCATTGCCTATTTAGCCCTCACTACTGAATATAGTTAATCATGCTCTTAGGATTGTATGTCCATTCTAAATTTTATTATGCCTTTAGGATCATATACCCAGTTTAGGTTGATAAGTATCATGTAAGGGTCTTTTTTATCCCAATACTTTTGCATCAATGCGCACATTAAAAAAATAATAAAAATAAAAAATTGTCCCATTACCCAATTTTCCCGAGCACAAAATGAAATTCAAATTTAAAGATTGTTGTGCAACCACTAATTTGTCTTCCTCAACTCTTTACTATTTGTAGTGCAACTCATCAGATATCTCTATAGTTTGAGCAATTCTAAAACAAGAAATGTACATCAACAAGAAACTTCATCTTTGATTATATGCACTTTATGAAATTCAAAACACCAGGACCACATCCATCCTTCAAATTTTAAATTAAAATAATAAATGCAAGGTGTAAGAATAAATAACAAGCAGCGAAAGTTTGAAGAAGAACCATACCATGAAAAAGGCTAGAGTTCCACCAAAAAACATCAACAAGCAGTTCTGGCCAATAAGCCAAGAATTATCGAAGTAACTGCTTTTCTTAAATTCATACCATGGATCAAAAATGAGAGAAAGAAGACCAGTGACAATTGCCATCACTGGAGTCAAATAGCTCATCAGTGTAAGGGGATTTTTCAAGCCTGAAAAGAACCACAAAGATGCCTATTAATGTTGCATGATAATATGGAAAGTCACTCAAACCCCATAGGAGTAGCACTGCTGCCTAGCCCTAGTTTATTAACTTAGTTGTTTTTGAGTGATTTTATAAGTTTCGATGTCAATTTTGGAATTTTAGATATTTTAGCCAAGCATGGGTCTAATTGAGTTTTCCTTCTCACCCGGTGTTGAAGTTGAACTGCCATTGGAATTGGCTTTTTGCCTTTTTATCACTTGAAGATACAAAAGTGTTCAATTCCTGTTGGTTTTTCAACAGAAGTTGGAAATTGAAGTGGAAATTTAGTCTCCAGATACAGAACATCTCAACAACCGTTGAAATAATTCAACAGGCTTTGAGATTAAGTGATGCAAAGATTATTTTTAATGCAGAATATCTCAACTGCCATTGAGAAGCTATGGTCTTCAGAAAGATGGCTTTTCTCAGAATAAATCAACAGCAATTGGGTTTGTGATCAAATATTCAAGTTGGATGTCATCTACACCTGTTGGAGTACAAGATTTCATATTTAATTGGGATTCCCGATCAGACCTGAATTTCATCAATTCTTTCTATTTTGATGAATACTTCTCCAATTCGACTCAAGAAGCTTCAATTGGAATAATTTAGTAGAGTTTTAGTTTAATTAAGATTATTTATTGTCTTTGATCTAATTATTTTCTATAATTACCAAGTTAATTTTCAGTTTCTAGGTTAGCTATTCTGAGCTTTTGAAGCTTATTCATTTCTTAGTTTAATTTTGAGTTTTCTTCCAAGGGTTTGCTGCTGGAGTAGAAGACAAGTCTTGACCTATTCTAAAGTATAAATGATCTCTTTCTCTATCTCTTTTGTATTCTTAATGCTGCTGGAGTTGAAGACAAGTCTTCTCTTCTTCTAAAGTAGTAAATGATCTCCTCTTATCTTTTTAGTATTCTTGATAGAGATGAGTGAGTAGTCGTTTTTGTCAAGGGGATTCTTGAATTTCTAATGAACTCATGTAGTTGAATTAAGATTTATACAGTTTGATTTTAAGCTATTATCTCTCATGAGCTTATCATGAATATTTATATGGTTGTTTTATGTTGAATGAGAGTTGGAATAACTAGTTTAACATGATACTTGAGCATGAATGTTTATGCATGCTTGGACTTTATTCTTCTAATTGTTCTTAGTCTTAGTTATTTGCCGGAATGATGGATTAGGGTTATGTTCATATAGTTGATTTATGTTTAATTGTTCAAGAGATAGTCTTTTCCATGTTTAAGTAAACACCGAAAGGGTGAATTATTCAAGAATTGGCATTTAATATCAATAACTTGTTCAT
Organism: Excoecaria agallocha; assembly: GCA_037975025.1. Lineage (NCBI taxonomy): Eukaryota > Viridiplantae > Streptophyta > Magnoliopsida > Malpighiales > Euphorbiaceae > Excoecaria > Excoecaria agallocha. The sequence goes on along the minus strand of CM075811.1, from coordinate 24,778,183 downwards.
GGTAGTTCATGTCATTTTCTTAGAATAAGAGCCATATTTATTAGAATAACATGCTGTTACAATAACCTAGCTTAATTCAAGTGGTTTTCATAATTCAATGCATCAATCCATTAGGTGAGGATATAATTATTTTAACAAGTTTGTTCTCTGGTTGATATTATTGTCATTTAATTTTGCTTTAATCAGAGTTGTTTAGTTTGGTTTTTATTTTAAGTTGCTCTAATTTAATTTAGTCTGTAGTTTAATTAGTTTAAAATTCTTCAATACTCATCTTTTTTTCTCGGCTAATATAAGCAACTATAGGATAGATTTTTGGTTAAAAGTTGATCTTTGTGGGATGATAACTCAAATATTCTCCATCCTCTTTATTACTTAATCGGTACACTTGCCAAAGTCTCATCAAGTTTTTGAGGTCTACCCACCGTCGTCCTTAAGTTTGGACAAGAGTTTTTGTTTGGACCCAGATTTTAGTGGGCATGGCTTGGGAATGCTACTTTTGATCCCAAAGTGAGAGAGTTGATTTTTATACTTAATAAAACTTGAGTGAGAGAGTTGATTTTTATACTTGATAAAACTTTTTTCTAAGTGTGCAGATAGTACGATGAGATGCAGAGGAGTCCCAGGTAAAAGTGGGTCGACACCAAGGACCAGCCTTGAGCTCGCACTTGTTCAGTAATGGATGAGTTAACTAATAGAATACAAGATAATATCCCATGGTGTATGTTATTCACAAATGATATTGTCATAGTTGATACAAGGCTCAAGAGAGTTAACAAGAAGTTAGAACTGGGGAGAAATACTTTTGAAAGCAAATGTATATTAAGTAGAGGCTAAATACCTAAAATACTCTTGAATTTGTATTTATTTTCATAATTGATACGTTAACTTTTATCGTATTTAAATCATCGCCTGAACTTTAAATGTCCTCTTATATCACTATTTAAAATTAAATAACGATGACAATTTACCACCTAAACTTCAATAATATTATCATATAATAACAGAAAGTGTTCAACATTTTTATATATTCAGGTGGCAAATTATTATCGTTATTTGAAATTTAGATGGTGATTTTTTATGATATTTGAAGTTCAAGTGGTAATTTAAAAACAATAAAAATTAAGATATCAATTATGAAAATAAATACACTCAAAGGGTATTTTAGGTATTAAGCCTTAAAAAGAAGTACATTAAGTAGAAGTATGAGTACATGCACTCTAAAAGTAGCATAAGTAAGAGAGGTGCAGTAGAAGTGAGATTAGGAGGTATAGTAGTGCCTAAGTAGCCAATTCAAAAGATGAAGAGATGATAGATGAGGAAGTAACTCTCAAAATAAGGATTAGATGGCTGAAATGGAGTAACTACCACAAACATATTATGCAACCCAAAAAAAAAAAACCTAACAAGATGAAAGAAAGCTTTATAGAATAGTGGTTAAACCAACCATGCTTTGCTAGGAGCAAGTGTCAAGCAACTAAAGTCCAACACATCACATAACTAATGGGGAAAAAATGCAGATGTTAAGAAGGATGAATGGATATACAAGGTTGGACAAGATAAAAAAATGAATACATCCAACAGAAGGCGCATGTAGCACAAATTAGGGGCAAAATAAGGGAATAACATTTAATATAGTTTGGACACATGCTACATAGAAACCCAGGTGCCCCGATTCGAGAATGTGAGAGTTTAGCACTAGAAAGTAAGAAGAGTAGAGGTAGGCCTAGGATCACATGGAAAGAAATAGTGCTTAAAGATCTACAATTATGGGATACTGAGGCAAATTTAGCTTCTAGAGGGATTTGGAGACTGAAAATCCATATAATTGACCCAATCTAGCATGAGTTTAAGGTTTAGTTGTTGTATTAAAACTTTTTCCAATGTATTATATTATTGTAGACATTAGCAGTCTTCCATAATTTGTTTATATAATATATCAAACAATTTTCCGTATTGAATTAATATTCCAATATATTAGATTATTTTAGGCATTAATCTAACTTTAACAATATCTACTACCATGTTACATTGTCTTTTACTCAATTAATTCTTTATAAAACCAGGGAGCCAAGCGCAAACTCACCTATAGCCAAGTCTAAAGGATATAAAACTTGTCCAATAGAAAAACCAAGAAGCATGTTGGATTGACATCATAAACCAAAGTCTTTTAACCAGTCCCATCAATCATCCAAATCAACACATCAATCACAAAAGTAATGATAAAGACCATGGATCACCTCTCTTGCCAAGAATGTGAACATAGATTCTTTATGGCAAAGATTAAGTACAAGCATATTACTCTTCTCAAAGAACTTTTTTCTTATTAAGCACAGAAAAGTGAAATTTTACATTAATACCGTTAGTGGCCCGATGGTTTTAGCGCTGGCCCACATAATTCCACCACCTGCCAATTTCAGTACATGTGGCCAGTAAGTCTGAAACAGTTATTACCACCAATGGTTTCAGCAAGTAGTCAGCCTCTAATCCCACATCAAAATGCAATAAATGGAGTAATAGCCATCTCCAGTAAAAAAACAAATGTTCGATGACCCCACAGAAAGATAAGTAAAAAAAATGAATTCATAATTTGACTTCTAAAGTCATGTAAAAAGACAAATCTTGATACCTGATAGATTTTATATCCCCTCAAAACTGTATATTCTGAGAAAACTTGTCGTGACGAGGCATTCGCGATCAGGTGAATATTCAACTTAGAAAAGGAATTTGTACTTCTAAATATAAAAAGAAATTGATTGTTATTGATATTTTTGTTTTCTTTTTTTCTCTTTCTTATATCTTTAATCAATTATAACATTTGATTGAGGCATTATTAAGAATTTAAGATCACCCATTTTCTCAAGTAAATGAAATGATTATTTTCTTCTAAGAAAAATTAAATCTTTATTGCATTGGGCAATAACAGTGACGGGTGGCTTATAAAATGGCAAAGTGGCTCTCGATAGGGCCAAAATAGGAAATAACAAGAGTGAAATGCGTCTCCTGGTAAAGAAGCCAAAGGGATCATTCTTTCATGGGAGTGTTTCATTCTTTAGTGGCTGATATTTAAAATAAAAAAAAAAAGAAAGAATATATATATACACATATAATTTACTAGAGGTCAGAGGTTGTTTGCTTGCTGAATGGCAGTAACAGTTTCAGATTTGCAAGCTTCACAGTACTGAAAACGTTGGGCCCGATAACAATTTTAATGCAAAAATTCACTTTTCTGTGGATCCAAATTGGCAGTGAAACTATACTACCCCAAATTTCTAAATATTTTCTGTCCAATCATATGCTTTGAATTTTTTTTTTTATTTTCACAAGATTTTTTTAAAAAAAACACCTATAAATGATGTACCTAGACCATATATCGCAAATGAAAAATATAGGAGAAAATGCAGAGAAAAAAAAAAGGCAAAGGCCTACCAAATTCATCTTTCTTTATGTCAGTTTGGATTGTCGTGCATCGCCAAATTGTTTTTTTTTTTAAAAAAAAGAAAAGGGAACTAAATGGCAAATTCTAGAATATATAGATGCTTAACAGTATTGTTGTCATTCTCGTCATGAATGTAAATTCAAGGATATTGGACTATTCATCTACATAGAGGTCAAGGTTGCATAGCCAATATTCTTAAATTGCAAACTTTCAGTTGCTGTTCAAACTCTCTTCAGCAACAATTCAAAGGAAGAATGCTCCACCGTCACAACATAAAAAAATAAAAAAGAAAGAGGAAAATTCTTTGTATCTTAAATAGATTCTCTCTCTCCCTACTAAGGATGGATACCCACAAAATTTGCCCTTCATGCTACCAGACCCATTTAATCTTAAACTACCCTTATCCATATAAAACTACCCCTATACCTATGCTAAACATGTTCAACACTTTTTGTTTATGATAAGGAGATGATGTACCAGGAAGGAAGAAGAGAAGATCCAAGGCCCATGATGTGGAGGGTATATTCGAGAAGGCCAAAGAAAAATGCAGGGCAGCATGCTGAAGCTGATGTGGCAGGAGTTAGTTAAAGAAAGGAAGAGAGAGAATTAGAATAAAAAGAGTAGAGGGCTGGGTAGAAAGGCATATTGGAAACAAAATTGTATTTTCAGATTGTAGGTTGAAAAGGGGAGAGGAAGTGAGTGGCTGTAGCTCTACTCTGCTCTTGGAGTGTCTGTATTTGCTATTTTTCTGAGATAGTTCATCCAATGTATTCATACTATGGATCATCTTGTATTGGGTTTACTATAAATACAGATCTCGTTATCTTTTTATTAATTTTCCTTTACTGCTATCTTATTGTGTGAATCTTGTTGAACTCTATCGTTGGTCTGACCTACCGAATTCGAAAACTGATCGGAGACAATGGAGACACGGCATCAAACATTAGTAACACGCATGGATGAAACAAAGAATTGGGTAGGAGAGCTACCAGCTTGAGTAAAGGAGTTAACCAAGTTTGTTACTGAAATGCAAACCTATTTGGTAACATCCTAACAAGGGTGCTGTGAGAAAACACACAATGGGAATTGAAATTCTATATTCAATTGATTACAAACTAAATTTACACTCCTATTTATACAAAGAAAAGCAACCAAATTAATAATTATAGTTCCCTAATTAGCTCCCTAATTTTCTCCCTAAATTACTCCAATCACTTTACATCTATATTCTAACACTCCCCCTCAAGCTGGAGCATAAATTTTAATTATGCTTCAGCTTGTTACAAATTTATTTCTTTATATAAACTTCAAAACATAAATCCGAGCTTCAAAACAAAATGGAAAACAAATGCGAAACCCTCTCCAAACGAAGTCTACTAATAACCCATGCCGTAAGCTTCAACCCAAAATGGAGATCAAGTGCAACTCTCTCCAAACGAAGCCTAAACAAATAACCCATGAATAGGCTTCAACACCAAACGAAGATCAAGCACAACTCTCTCCAAACGAAGTCTACACATATCCTGTCATGTAGACTTCAAAACAAAATGGAGAATAAGTAAAACACACTTTCCAAAACAGAAGCAGAAACACCAAGAACTAGTAATCACACCTAAGAAGAAGCTGGGGAGCAGATCTTCGAAGAAGCAGAGGACAGCCACCACCGAGAGGGAAGACCACCGGAAAATGACACCGGAATATGATCGAAAATGGCCAGGCGACGCTAGAGGTGAAATCAGAGGACCACCGGACGCTGGACGCTCGTCCACGCGCCTGCGCGTGAAGATGGAGCGGATTCTTGTGGTGGCGCGTGATGGCCACTCGCCGGCCTGATAGTCGTCGGATTTTGTGGAGAGGCCGGAATGACACCTGTGCACCTTTCGATGTAGGCGGTGAAGCAAAATGATCACCAGATCCGGTGACCCAAGACTGGACAGAATCTTCAACCAAAAATGAAAAACCCAAGGAACCCGAAAGCCCCAGAAAATCCATCAGAGAGCCCAAGGCTCTGATACCCAGTGAGAAAACACACAATGGAAATTGAAATTCTATATTCAATTGATTAAAAACTAAGTTTACACTCCTATTTATACAAAGAAAAGCAACCAAATTAATAATTATAGTTCCCTAATTAGCTCCCTAATTTGCTCCCTAAATTGCTCCCTAAATTACTCCAATCACTTTACATCTATATTCTAACAGGTGCCAATCCAATAAGAAGAAAGAGGAAGAGTTTAGGGGCCTAGTCATAAACTGGATTAAACGTTTGGACAAACAACCCACCAATGTAGAGGAGTATAGCTCACAGGGAGAAACCAATGCTGAAAGGTATCAACAGGGGCAGAACTCTACACACAATATGGATTTTCACATTAAACCCAATGATTTCATAGAAACACCTGCCTCCTTGAGGAAGGTAAAACTCCCAAACTTCAATGGGTTAGATCTGCGTGGGAGGATCACCAAAGCAGAAATGTATTTCCAGATCAACCAAATTTCTTCTGAGATGAAAATTAGCCTGGCTGAAATCCGTATGGAGGGTTCTACTATTAACTGGTTTTCAATGCTCTTAAACATACATCTAGAAATTACTTGGGAACAATTTAAGTCTAAGCTTATGCATCAATTTAGCAGGGTTCATTCATCCAGCCCATCTGAAGATTTGGCTGATTTGCAACAGAAGAGAAGTGTAGAAGAATATATTGAGTTGGTGGCGGCAGCAGCTCCAGGCTTGCCGAAGCCACAATACATTGGGTACTTTATAAGTGGATTCATGGAAGAAATAAAAGGGTGGGTTAAGGTGTATAATCCTGCAGATCGAGTGGAGGCGATGCGATTGGCATGAACCAATGAAGTCTCGTTGCAGCTATGGAGAATTGGAGTAGGCACTTCCAGACTTTTTCCTTCTTTGACAAAGGAGACCCCCTTTAAAAATCAAAAGACCCAACCTACTTGGAGCGGGTCGACCCGATCCAAACTTATCCCCACTTCTAGAATAACTCAACCAAAGAATTTCTAAAATCCCATAACAACCCAACCTCCACACAGCTACAATCCAGCCAATCCAAATCGGATGACCACCAAGAGAACTGCAACCAAGCACCTGCCTAAAACTGAATGGGAGGAGTAACATCGGAAGGGATTATGCTTTCAATGTGGGCAAACCTATTCTCCACAACACCATTGTCCTAAAGCTCAACTGAAGGTGATGTTGCTTGGGGATTATGATGAAGCTAAGAATGAAGAAGAAATTTTCGAAGCTAAGGAATAAGAACAGGAGGAGCATGCAGACGGAGAATGCCAAACTCTAGAATTGAGTGTGGTAACAATTATGGGTCTCCCATGGTGGAGGGCTTGGGTCTCCGAACCATCAAACTGTTGGACACTACCAACGCCATTCCAACACTGATGTTAGCCGATAGTGGTGCTACCCATAACTTTATTTCTCGTCAATTGTCTCTGTTTTGGTGCTACAAATGCAAAGAATCAAGAAGCTTGGGATAAGGCTTGGGGATGGCAATTTAATTAGCATTGATACTAAATGTACAGTAATCTCAATACAAATAGACTATTAGAGCACCATAGATGCCCTGGTAACAGAATTAGGGGGCCTGGATCTCATATTGAGAGTAGAATGGTTGTGTACCTTGGGGGATGTTACAACAAATTGGGCTTTGGGACATTTAAGTTTTTGCGTGCAAGGAGAAAGGTGGAATTAAAGGGAGTAACAGCTGAACAAGGGGCTAATCATTCGTTACAAGTATGGATTGAAGGTCAAATGCCACAACTAGAAACAGAGAGTGAAAGCAATTTAACGATTCCATTGGACTCTTTACATCATCTCACTCTAATACAACAGAAGCAGCTGAGTAACTTGTTTACCATACACAGAGCGGCATTTTCTGAGATAGAAGGGCTCCCTCCAATTTGATCGGTAGAACATGTAATCACCCTACACCCAGGGCAGGGACCTGTCTGTGTTCATCCTTACCGGTATCCTCACCACCACAAAGCTGAAATCCAAAAGAAAGTGACTAACATGTTGGCCAAGGGCATTATCCGAACAAGCCAAAGTTCCTATTCAAGCCCAGTTATCTTGGTTAAGAAAAAAGATGGCATGTGGCGAGTGTGGATAGACTATAGGGCAATGAACAAAGCTACGATTCCAGATAAGTATCCTATCCCTGTGATTGAAGAATTGTTTGATGAGTTATGTGATGCTAAGTTTTCACCAAGTTGGACCTCAAGTCTGGGTACAATTAGATTCGGGTGCATGATACAGATGTGAAAAAGACTACTTTTCGAACTCATGATGGCCATTATGAGTATTTGGTGATGCCATTCGAGTTGACAAACGAACCTGCTATGTTTCAATCTACTATGAAAGACATTTTCCGTCCTATGCTATGTAAGTATGCATTGGTGTTTTTATATGATATTTCCATCTATAGTCGCACATGAAGTGAGCACTTGGAACACATTGATTCTGTGCTCAAGGTGCTGGTTGAGCATCACTATGTGGTTAATGGCAAGAAGTGTAGTTTTGGTCAGCAATCTGTCGGGTATTTGGATCATATAATTAATGGAGAAGGGGTAATGGTAGATCCCAGCAAGACTAAAGTGGTTGCTACTTGGCCTAAGCCAACTACGGTTAAGGGAGTAGGGGATTTCTTGGCCTTACTGGCTACTACCGAAAATTTATCGAGGGTTATGGTAAGATAGCCAAACCGTTGACAAATCTGACAAAAAAAAAACAATTTTAAGTGGAGCAGTAAGGCACAAGAGGCATTTGACATCCTAAAACAAAAACTTACTTCTTATCCCCTTTACCTGTGTTACTGGATTTTACTCAACCATTTGAGATTGAATGTGATGCCTCGAGGGGTGGAATAAGGGCTGTGTTAATGCAAAATTGGAAGCCCATTTGCTTATTTCAGTAAGGCACTATCTGACCGAAACCTTCACAATTCTGCCTATGAAAAAGAAGTTATGGCCATTGCACTAACGATTCTACATTTGCGACCTTATTTATTGGGACAACCATTCATAGTTTATACGGACCAACAGAATAGTCGACAGCTCCTCCATCAATAGATTACAACCATGGACCAGTAGAATTGGATAGCTAAATTGATGGAGTATAAATTTGAAATCCGCTACAAACCGGGCAAGGAGAATCGAGCTGCAATGCTTTATCCCGAATCAACAGCAACATAGGTGAGTTGCAAACTATGACTTCTAGTCCCAAATGGTTGGATGGGCAGGATTTACTTCAGGGTACAAACACAGATACACAAATACAACAAGTTCTTCATGACTTGTGAAGTGATCTGCAATTTGAAGAATGTCATGGCATGCTATTCTACAGGAACCGGTTGGTAATTCCCGCTACTTTCCCTTGGATTCCTAAATTGTTGGAGGAATTTCATTCTAGTTCTATTGGCAGTCATTATGGGTATTACAGAATGTACAGGAGGTTAGCTTCTTCTCTTTATTGGTTTGGCATGACTAAATCTATCCAGAAGTTTGTCAGAGCCTATGATGTGTGTCAACAATGTAAGGCTTCTACATTGGTGCATAGGGGGCTGTTACAACCTTTACTAATTTCGAAACAGATTTGGAAGGAGATTTCTATGGATTTCGTCATGGGTTTACCTCGGTCTAAAGGGTTTGATACCATGTGGGCTGTGGTTGACAGGGTGACCAAGTACACCCATTTTATTCCATTGAAACACCCATATTCAGATCGCTCATTGGCTGAAATTTTTCTTCGAATGATTATACATCTCCATGGGCTGCCCAAATCCATCTTAAGTGATCGGGACCCTTTATCTGTCAGTTGTTTTTGGCAAGAAATTTTTAAACTTCAAGGCACCCAGTTGAACCTTAGCTCCGCCTACCATCCTGAATCCGACAGCCAAACTAAAGTGGTTAATCGATGTGTTGAGAGTTATTTGCAGTGTTTCGCCACGAATAAACCCAAAATTTGGTCTTCCTGGCTTTCCTGGGCTGAATATTGGTATAATTCTACTTTTCACGTGTCCATCAACACCATGCCTTTTGAGGTCGTCTATGGAAGTAAAGCTCCAACTGTCTTTCAATTTGTACCGGGTGAAATCTAGGTAGAGGCTGTTTGTTAGCAACAATATTAATCAACAAGCACAACTCACAAAAATTGAAGAGAAAGGATATACTGTATATATATGAATCGTTTACAGTATGGTTCCCAGTTTCTGTATAACTAAGAAATAAGAACAGTTAACAAAATAGTAAGGGCCCTCAGCTAAAAGGGAAGAACAACTTTCTAATGCTGCTCTAACCTTTCCCTCACTCCTCCTACCAAACACTCACAAAATACGTTTCTACATACCCTCATACACTACTCTCCTCCCTTTTAATAGCCCCCCTCTAACTAACTCGTGTAACTGCTTATTCTTTTTCTGTTTCTTCCATCTGGTGCTTGGGCTTGGGCTTCCTTGTATATACTTTCCACAATGTGGGCTTATGGACTTGAGGCTCATCATGTGCGGTAGCATCTTCTCTATCATCGCCACCGGGTGGAGAAGCAGGCTTGTCCTCAAGACTGAGAGTAGGAAATTGATGGCAAATCATGAACTCGTCTTCCCAAGTGGCATTCTCAGCCCCTCCTTCCTGCCACTGAATTAACCATTGAGATATGGACTCCCCATTTCTGCTGATAACTCTTTTAGCCAACACATACTCGGGAACAACAGCAAGTACTTCAACTGGTTCAACATCGGCTGGAATAAAAGAAGAGACAGGTACAGCTCCAATGGACTTCTTCAACAGGGACACATGAAAAACAAGATGGATTTGGGCATCAGGTGGTAGATCCAACTTGTAGGCCACAGGTCCTATGCGTTGAAGGATGGAATAAGGACCATAAAATCGTGGCGCCAATTTTGGTGTAATGCGGGACACTACTGAATGCTGGCGATGAGGTTTAAGCCGCACATAAACCTGATCACCTACTGCATACTCCACATGACGTCGATGAGTGTCAGCAAGGTTTTTCATCTGTGATTGTGCACGAACTAAGTGAGCCTTTAATTGACGCAAGGCTTCATCTCTATCCTGTAACTCTTTCCCAACAGCTGCCACTTGAACTTCGCCTGGAACAAACTGAAAAACACTTGGTGCTTTGCGACCATAAACGGCCTCAAATGGAGCAGTACCAATGGACACATGGTATGTTGAGTTATACCAAAACTCAGCCTAAGGCAACCAAAACACCCAAGTTCGTGGTTGATCCGTGGCAAAACAACGCAAATAAGTTTCCACACATCTATTCACAACCTCCGTTTGTCCGTCGGTTTGTGGATGATAGGCTGAACTGAAATTCAAACTTGTACCCTGTAGCTTAAAAAGTTCTTTCCAAAACCGACTAAGGAAGACTGGATCACGGTCACTGAGAATGGATTTTGGTAAGCCATGTAAACGGACTATCTCTCTAACAAAGATCTCAGCCAATGTTCTGGCAGTAAAAGGATGTTTGAGAGGGATGTAATGTGCATATTTTGACAAACGGTCCACCACCACCCAAATCGTATCATAGCTCCTTGACCTTGGTAATCCAGTGATGAAATCCATGGATATGTCTTCCCAAAGCTGTTCCGGAATCGGAAGAGGTTGCAATAACCCTCCCGGCATCAAAGTTCATGCCTTATAACGCTGACAGATGTCGCATGACTGAACAAAATGCTGGATTGTTTTTGTCATACCAACCCAGTAGCAAAAAGAAGCCAGGCGTCTATATGTTCTGTAAGAACCAGAATGCCCACCACAAGGACCAGCGTGGAACTCATGCAACAATTTAGGGATGCAAGAAGAGGATGATGAAAGCACTAACCTATTTCTATATAGCAATATTCCCTGCCGTTCAACATAACCCGGATGGGTGAGGGGGTCCTACTCCAAATCAGCCCTGACTTTCTGTAAATATGGATCTTTGGCTACCTCTTTGGACAGCTCCTGCACATCTAGCCACGTGGGAGTTACTACCATAGGACATAAATCTCCTGCAGTTCCAGCCACCCGAGACAAAGCATCAGCAGCTCTATTCTCTTTCCCAGGCTTGTAGTGGACTTCAAACTGGTATCCCATTAGCTTGGCAAGCCAGTTCTGCTGCTCTGCTGTAGAGATCCGTTGATGGAGTAGTTGACAAATGCTTTGTTGATCAGTATACACCACAAAAGGTTTGCCCAACAGATATGGCCTCCAATGTAACACAGCCAATGCCATAGCCATGACTTCCTTCTCGTAGGCGGACTTACTCAGATTTTGGGGGGAAAGTGCCTTGCTAAAATAGGCGATTGGTCGTCGTTCTTGCATAAGGACAGCCCCTATACCACTTTCTGACACATCACATTCAATTTGAAATGGTTTGGAGAAATTAGGCAAGGCCAGCAATGGAGCTGAAACCAATTTCTGCTTGAGAGAGTCAAAAGCCCTTTGAGCTGCTGGATTCCACTTAAAACCCTCCTTTTTGGTCAACTCTATCAGTGGTTTCGCTATCTTCCCGTATCCCTCAATGAACTTGCGATAGTAACCGGTTAAACCAAGGAATCCCCGCACCCCTTTGACTGTCGTAGGAGTTGGCCATTTTTGCACAGCACTAACTTTGCTGGGATCCATTAAAACTCCCTCTCCATTAATCACGTGACCCAAATAATCAATGGAAGAATGACCGAAACTACATTTCTTACAGTTGAGCACAAACTGGTTGGCAGTGAGTTGCTTTAGAACCAACTCTACATGATATAGATGCTCCTCCCATGTGCGGCTGTAAATGAAGATGTCATAAAAAAAACCAGAACACACTTCCGTAGCAAGGGCCTAAAGATGTCATTCATGGCGGATTGAAAAGTTGCTGGAGCATTGGTTAAACCGAAAGGCATAACCAAGAACTCGTAATGGCCGTCATGCGTACGGAAAGCAGTCTTTGCAATATCTTCAGCACGTACAAGAATTTGATGATAACCCGACTTAAGGTCTAGCTTAGTGAAGAACTTTGCCCCCTCTAATTCATCCAGTAATTCCTCAATAACAGGGATAAGATATTTATAAATTATCGTCACCTTATTAAGAGCACGGTAGTCCACGCACATTCGCCAAGACTGGTCCTTCTTTTTCACCAAAATAACCGGGCTGGAAAAAGAACTTTGACTGCGTCGAATGATACCCTTCTTCAACATTTCCTGTACCTGTCGTTGAATTTCTGCCTTATGATGATAGGGTAGCGATATGGTCGTACACATACCGGACCTTGGCCTGGTTGCAGATTAATCACATGTTCAATATCACGTTTAGGGGGAAGACCATCCAACTCAGTAAACACCATACTATACTGCTTTAACAAAGACCCCATTTGATTTTGCTGGCTTCCAGTTAAATGAGTCAGAACAGTCCCAAACTCCGAAGGTGGGCTACTGTCTGCGGCCATCAGTTGATGCAGATACCCTGCCAACCAACTTTGCAACGACCCCTGACATTCTGTTCTAGTTCCCTGCACCTCTACCTTTTGCCCCTGATGAATAAACCGCAAACTACCAGTAGCCCAATTTGCAGTAATATCACCAAGAGTTCTTAACCATTCTACTCCCAAAATTAAATCCAAACCACCAATATCGGTAACCAAAGCATCAATTAAACCACAGTAGTTGCTAAAACAAATGGGAATTCCTACACATTTCCTATCCACAGCAATTACGTTCCCATCCCCCAACCTTATTCCCAAAGACTGAATATAACTGACCTGAAGTCCCAAGACAGAAGCTAATTGAGTGGAAATGAAATTGTGAGTGGCCCCGCTATCAACTAACATCTCGATGTTCACCTCATTGATGCTCCCTTGTAGTTTGATAGTTCTCAAGTTCCTGTCCGAAGGATCTAGTATCCCAATGTTATGGTGAAATTGATTCAACTCCAACATTCTGCATTCCCCATCCACAGGATTCTCCTCCCCTTCATTCTCCACCTCGTAAAACTCTTCTTCGTCATCGATTTCCTCTCCTTCGCCAAGCAACATTACTTTCATCTGTGCTCTAGAGCATTTATGCTGAGGTGAATAACGTTCACCACATTGAAAACACAGGCCCTTCTGCCGCCTTTCTTCCCACTCGATTTTTGTGAGCTACTGTACACCGGTGCGCCGTGGTCCCTAACGGTTAGAATCGGAGGTCAAGGAAACTGAATTCGTTTGGTTGTTGGAATAAGCCATAGGGCTCTTGTCGTGACTTGGGCTCAAGTTGGTATTGTGTAAGGCTTGGGAAAAACCCACTCGATTATTACCAGCCCACGATCCATTAGTCACCTGAGATTTAGAATCCCCTTCCTTCTCCTTCATGTTGAACTTCGAAAACGGTCCTCCTCTTCCCTGTTGCAGAGATGCTTCAATAGTGCGAGCTAGTCGCATAACTTCAATCCGATCTTCTGGTTTATGCACTTTCACCCACCCTTTGATTTCTTCTTTCAGTCCACTAATAAAATATCCCACATACTGTGGTTCGGGTAAGGCCGGAGCATTAGCTGCTGTCATTTCAAACAGCTCAATAAAATCCTCCACACTCCCTATTTGTCGCAAATCAGCCAACTCCTCGAATGGACTGGAAGAGTGGCTACCTCCATAACGACGCATCAACTCCACCTTAAACTGTTCCCACGTCAACTGCGAAGAAACATCAATCAGCATAGAGAACCAATTTATGGTTGGACCCTCCATACAAATTTCAGCCACCGGAACGCACATATCAGTTGGAATCTGATTCAAGCGAAAATAAGTCTCATTCGCATTGCCCAACCTCGAGGATCTGTGCCGTTGAACATCGGCAATTTCACCTTCTTCAAAGAAACCATTGGATCTGCGAAATGGCTTGGGTGAATCTGATACTCCATGCGCCGGGTGGAATCTTGCCCTTGACGACTCCCTCCTCCTATCATGAACGTCTCCTGCTGAGAATTGAGTTCCTCTATCTGCCAAGGCCGTTTGTCATTTCTTTTAATCCAATTTAACATCTGAGATTTGAAATCGTCATCCTGTTTCCTGTCTGCTTGATAACGGTTTTGTAAGTCTATTATCGATTTAGATAATTCTTGCACACTAGCAGTTAGTTCCCCTACTTTGCTCTCTGTTGCCTCCATTCAAAAATTTACAGAAGCAGTCAACTCTCCCAATTGTTTCTCTGTTTCATCTAGTCGGACCATCACCGATTGCATACGAGTCTCCATTTCTCCTTGTGTGGGATGATCCGGCAGGTCGGACCAATGTTAGCAACAATATTAATCAACAAGCACAACTCACAAGAATTGAAGAGAAAGGATATACTGTATATATATGAATCATTTACAGTATGGTTCCTAGTTTCTGTATAACTAAGAAATAAGAACAGTTAACAAAATAGTAAGGGCCCTCAGCTACAAGGGAAGAACAGCCTTCTAATGCTGCTCTAACCTTTCCTCACTCCTCCTACCAAACACTCACAAAATACATTTCTACATACCCTCATACACTACTCTCCTCCCTTTTAATAGCCCCCCTCTAACTAACTCGTGTAACTGCTTATTCTTTTTCTGTTTCTTCCATCTGGTGCTTGGGCTTGGGCTTCCTTGTATATACTTTCCACAATGTGGGCTTATGGACTTGAGGCTCATCATGTGCGGTAGCATCTTCTCTATCACTGTTGGTAGGGAGTTGTATGATAGAGACGAGGCTTTGAGGCAATCAAAGCTGCACCTTGCCCGTGCCCAATCCAAAATGAAAACTGTGGCAGACAAACACCAACACCACGTGGAGTTTGTTGTTGGAGACCATGTATTTGTCAAGTTGAGACCCCATCATCGGTTATCGGTGACTTCTTGCATTTACACCAAGCTGGCTCCACGTTACTAAGGTCCTTTTCCAATTGTCAAGCATATTGGTCCCGTGGTGTACCAGCTGGATTTGCCTCCAAATGCAAAGATTCATCCGATATTCCATGTCACTTTTGAAGAAAGCTGTTGGTTCCAATTAGGTTTCTCCTTCTCTTCCTATAGGGTTAGAACCTGATGAGGTAAATTCTATTACCCCTCTATGTATTTTGGCTTGCCAAACAATTAGTCAACATGGGGAGTCTATACCTCATTGGTTAGTATAATGGAAAGATGGGGGTATTGACAATGCCACATGGGAAGATTTGTTTATTATCAAACATCAGTTCCCTGGTCTTTGTCTTGAGGACAAGACTGTTTTTCCCCTAGCCAGCAATGATAAGAAGTTGATGGAGTAAGAAGGAAGAAGAGAAAATCCAAGGCCCATGATGTGGAGGGTATATTTGAGAGGGCCAAAGAAAGATGCAGGGCAGCATGCTGAAGCTGATGTGGTAGGAGTTAGTTAAAGAAAGGAAGATAGAGAATTAAAATAAAAAGGGTAGAGGGCTGGGTAGGAAGGCATATTGGAAACAAAATTGGATTTTCAGTTGTAGGCTAAAAGGGGAGAGGGAGTGAGCAGCTGTAGTTTTACTCTACTCTTGGAGTGTGTTCCTTATTTTCTGCATTTACTATTTTTCTGAGATAGTTCATCCAATGTATTGATATTGTGGATCGTCTTGTATTGGGTTTACTATAAATACAGATCTCATTATCTTTTTATTACTTTTCCTTTACTGCTATTTTATTGTGTGAATCTTGTTGAACTCCATCAGTTTACTACCCTAATTCAGGACATATTTGAGTATTGTAAATTTATGGCTTAAAAGATGTTACGAAATTAGGAAGTATGGCCACAAGGGTTTGTTCTAAGAGTCACACTTAGCAACTCTTAGGAATCACCTAAAGGATCCCAAGGAGTCACCAATGGAGGGAATTGAAGAACTCAATTCAATAGCAAACTTGCTAGAAGAATTCTTATTAATTGATTGAATAAACATTACATAACTTTTGACATTTATAGGATTAAACTAGTCATAATCCTATAAGGAAAACTAATCCTAATCCTATAAGGATTAGACTAATTAACTACAAAGGAAAGAAAATAAAAATAAATACTCTTTAGGACTAAGGAAATATTTCCAGAAAAACTGAAAAAAATACCCCCACTCGTAAAAGTTAAGGCACAAAACACTGATGCATCATACCCACATCCATAAAATTACCCATGTAAATAAGATATGAATGT
Source organism: Excoecaria agallocha (assembly GCA_037975025.1). Lineage (NCBI taxonomy): Eukaryota > Viridiplantae > Streptophyta > Magnoliopsida > Malpighiales > Euphorbiaceae > Excoecaria > Excoecaria agallocha. The sequence continues at coordinate 24,761,576 of CM075811.1, read as the reverse complement.
AAAGTTTAATATATCAAATATATTATAATACAATTTACAAAATCATAAGCTTTCAAGTCTTTAAATCAAACAAATATCTTAATAAAATTACACAGTAAAAATTTACATTAATTAAATATGTAATAAACTTTAATATTACACATAATATAAACATATAAACCCTAACATACACACACACACACACACACACACACATATGCATACATAAGTATGTATATAGACTAGATACATATTTTTTCCCTCAAACCTGGGCAGAAAAAATCTTTTACTTGCCTAAACTTTGCAAAAGAATTATATCATACCTAAACTTAACAACCTTAAGTGACAAATTACATAGCAATTTTTTTTATGGGACACATTATTAAAACAAAAACTCCAAAAATCATTTTTTCTATTGATTTCTTATTTTTTAGACTTTTTTTCCATTTTTCCTTCATTAATTTCATCTATTTTAATTTTTCATTTCTTCCTTTTTCTATTAACAACAAAAAATTCAAGAAATGATTAGAATTAGGTATATATTTCAAAACTCATATGTAATGATTTTAGTTAATTAGGGAGAAAATAGGTACACTTCTGTCAAGTTAGATGCATAATAGAGCGCTCAGAAAGTTTAGGTGTGTAAAAGACTTTTTCTGCCAAGTTTGAAGGTACACACACACGTAAATCAATTACAAATAAAGGACACTCAAAGGGCAAACCAATACCTAAACCCATCACCATTAATAAAACTTCCTAACCAAATTCATTTTATTGTAGACCTCATATAAACAAAGAAGTATCCATAAATACCCTTCAAAGGGATCATGATATACCCCTTTTGTTTTGCATTTGAGTTCCCTTTAATTTTCTTGGTTAATGATACATTTCCCTAAACTACATACATTTTGTGCCAGACTAAATTGGTCTAATATAGGGGATGGTAGTGATCCAATCCTTATCAAATCCAGATTATACTTCTGCATGTGCTACATGATCTGCAACAATGTGATAAACTAAGTGTCAAACTAGCAACAGTCCTCGAACAAGGCAAAGAATGCAGTATCCTCATCCCCAAGATACCAACACCCAAGTCCGCTGGGTACATTATATTTTATCAACAATATGAACTAGTAGGTACACTTACCTATTTCCCAGGCATTCAAATCATGTAATTGTTCTAACCCAAGAAATTGCAAGTGACGAGAGGAAAGCAAACAAAAATAATAGGACATAATTAAATTAAAATCTTAAATAGAACGAAGACAGCAATACTTACCTGTAAATAAAACTCCAATGGAGATGATCACAATGATCCCTAAAATTCTAATACTTGGAGATTCCAACCTTCCAAAAAGCACAATTTAAATATAAGTGAGATGTGCAATTCAGAGGTACATAACTAATTCCAAAGGGAATATCAATAGACTAGATTTTTGGATAAAGCATATCTTAGATCCATAATATCGCATTGCTAGAAAGATAGATCCTATGTTCTTGCATGTCTAGAAAGCATCATAATGCTTATGTTCCAATGCACTTTGACAACATCCAATGCTACTCTATCAACCAATTACTTATCAAAAAATGATAAATCAACCATATTAATAACACATTTTTTTCTTAAAAATTAACAAATTGGATAGCACTTGTCTACCAACAATGCAACAGCTACAGGATAGAACTAGAAGATTAGTTTCTATGATATTCACCTGAATGCAAAAGCAAATAGGAGGAGAAATATGGGAGCTACAGATTTGCACTGCAGACACAAAAATATAAACATTAAACAGTAACCTAGGGGCAAAAAAAAAACTGCCAGCACCAGATTCAAAAAGTAAAAGTTTTATGAAGAAAGAATAAAGAGAATAAAACAAACCATGGTCGCAAAGGTAACCGAGATGAAAACAAGGGATGCATTGCTCAGGTTAACATCCAATGCAGTTCCAAGAGCTGTTGGTACAACTGTGAAAGGGAAAGTCCATCTGTAGCATTAGTTGATAGAAAAGTTAATTTAACAAGTTATGCAAAATTAAAATCATTACTTAGAGAAACTTATAGAAAGGGAGAAATATAAAGCAATAAAAAGAATAAACAAAAAATAACCAATAACATATTTCATCTAAAATATGCTTTACAAATTTTGCATGTCTGCATGATAGAGTAGTTCTTTCGTGCTGGCCCGAAACAATGTTTAACTTATGTGAATAAAAATCAATGGCCACATATCATAAATGAGAGAAAGGGATGTTATGATCAGTGTTACCGAACTAAAACATTGATCCATTGAGTTTGTCCTTTAAGAAAATAACTGTTCTAAAATGTATTAGATTAGCCGGAGTAGATTTTGACATAAAACCAGGAGGTATAATTGTCTATTTTAATATCTCAGCCAAAAATAAAAGCAACATTTAGGCCAAAAATCAAGGGCCGCAGGACATTTCAGATAACAAGAAAGATGGTTAAAGTTCATAAACAGACCCGATGCCACATAGTCTTATAGGAGTGCCATTTATACAACATTAGTAAATATAGCACCATAACAATGACAAATGAAAAGCATAAGTGTCAGAATGACAATTAAGCAGAAAAGACAAAATTACAACTGAGAGTAAAATAGCTAAAAGTTAGAAGATATGCTTTTCAATTTTTCCTACAAGAATGAAACTAAAGTGGCTCAGACAGACAGCAGATGTGAAAATTTTTAACAACTAAAACGTTTTAGCTGCACATAAAGAAAAGAAATAAGATAGAGGAGGATTAAATTATTACTAATAGATGATTAGTGAAACACAAAATCTGCATTAATTATAAAAAAATATCAATCTTGGTAAAGATGGAACACAGTGTTTGTAATCTGTTTAGGGTGCAAGTTTCTGATAAGGAACCAAATAAACCAATCAAACAGTAAATCAGATGGAGAAATAGATGGGAGAAGGGAATCTTTTCATTAATTGAGAATTGGAAAATATAGGAAAAACGAGTCCCAGGAAGATGACTTCCCTCTCCAAAAAGGAGCCCTGCTCAACAGCAGCAAAAACAAATGATTTCCAAAAGATGCCCCCCTCTACCCAACAGCTATGCTAAAATAACTAACTCCCTCTCCCATTTTCCCTTAACAGAATTATTCTAACCACAGCTACACTATGGAATTCCCTGTAGTGCCCCTGCTTTGCTGCTGTTTGGCTGTTGCTTCTTTTTTCTGGTGTAGACTAACAGTTTTCTTGGCCTAGGAGTGCTCTGATCCATCATTCCATCTGTTACAACAATTTCTTCATCATTGCCGTCCCCTTGAAAAGAAGTCTTGTCCTCAAGACTAAATTGGGGATACTCACTTTTCATTATATATTCACCTTCCCAGGTTGCAGCGTCAATGCCTTTTGATTCCCATGGCACCAGCCATTGGGTTATGTTCTTGACCTCCTTTTGGGTAACTCGTGTGGCTAGCACCTTCTCAAGAATGGGATCTTTCGCTGTTTCCAACGCCAACTTAGGTGGCAGGTTGATAGAGCTAATTTGGGTCCCTTTGGCCTTGGCTACGAACTGATATGGCCCAAAGTAGCGGGGCTGGTCAGCAGCGAAGCAATGAAGATAGGATTCGAGATGAAATTCATGGTGCCCATCATATGTCTGGTTAAATCCAGATTTCAAGTTCGACTTCAATAAAAACTCAACCTCATTTATTTCGTCGAAGGGCTCATCAACTATTGGTATTGGATATTCAATACCCCTGAGTTGGATTTGTTTGGCCCCATTCTCAAACTGAATCCAGCTCTGATCCCAGTTATGCATGACATTGCCCAAGGTTCTTAACCAGTCAATCCCTAGCACAATATCTAACGGCCCTAAATCATATAACAAAGCATCTAAACGCAGCTTGATGGTGCCCAATTGCAGCTCAACATTTCTGCATTTTTTTTGGATAGGGACGTGGATCCCATTCCCCAATTTAATATTCATGAACTGGATAGAATCAATGGGAAGGTTTAGTGATCATAGCAGTTTTCGCGAAATAAAGTTGTGTGTTGCTCCCGAGTCAATCAACAAAACGATCGGTATCTCATGAACAAATCCCTGTAGCCTCAACGTTCTGGGTGCCTAAACTTCTTCCCTTGGTTCAAAAAATATTTCAAGAGTGTTGCACTCACCATCCCCTTTATTGTACTCTCCAGACTCAACTTCATCTGCATTTTCCTCCTTCTGCTCATCCATATCTAAGAATAGATCGTTCTCCAAAATCAAAACCCGTAGCTCCCCTACACTGCAATGATGTTGCGGGCTGTATGGCTGGGATCACTTGAAGCATAAGCCTAGCCACTGGCGCTCTTTGATCTCCTTCAGACACAGATGGCATGGTCCTTTGTTCCGTTGTGGGTGCTGTATTTTGTCGGGAGGGTGGGATGAATGTTGTGGAGGAGCTTCAGCTTGTGCTAATGGGCCAGGGCCCATGTTGTTAATTCTCGAGTCGGGTTGACCCGTCTCTTTGAGGATAAGAGGTCACACCATGGGGGAAAACGTGGGTTACCTTAGATCGACTCCAAGCTCCTCCGCCTCTCTCCCTTGTCACCGCACATCTTCCTAGAGGACTGAAAGTAAGTTTGGCATCCCTAGAAAGCTCCATGGCCTCCTCACAGGTTTATGGTTTGAGATATCGGACCCGCCTTCCGACTTCTTCTTTTAACCCTCCCATGAAGTATCCAAGGTACTGAGCTTCAGACGTTTTGGGGATGTATCCAATGATTGACTCAAAATCCTCGATGTAGCCATCCACAGTCCCAGTTTAAAAGAGGGTTCGCAATTCCTCATAGGGGTTTTGGGTCCCTCGTTTGCCTAAATGCCCACTCAGCTTGAGCTAAAATTGCTCCCAAGTCAGGGGCGGGTTGTCACGAATCACTTGAGGAAACCAGGTGATTGCTACTCCTGTCATGCACATCCGGGCTATTGGAAGCTTCATCCTCTCTGGAGTTTGATGGACGCTAAAATATAACTCAGCCTTGGCAAGCTAACTACGGGATTCTGGTCTAGAGAACTCTGGCACCTTCACCTTGGGTAGGGATATTGATCCCATTTAAAAATGATTAGTTCTAATACAAGTATCCAGTTGGGGAGACCTGGGTTGGCCGAATCTTGTGCTGGATTGGATGAAAACTCTTTTAGGTGTCTCATTGTTAGAGTCGGATTCACTATTGGTATGTTGTTCTTCTATTCCTTCTGCCATGGGTTGCTTTTCAATTTTTACTGGAGCTTGGCATCCATGTGTTCTAATTTGTCTTTTACAAATTTCTGAAGGCTAGCAATGGATCGTTATATGGCACCGAGAGCTTCTTCATGAGAATCCACTCTGGTTTGTAGGTTGATCTTGGACTGTAAACGAGTTTGTGGTGGTGGTGGTGGGTCATTCATTTTCTACGTTTTGGCAAGAAGAGGTTTTCCACAGACGATGCCAATTGATAAGGAATAAATTCAAGAAACCAAATAAACCAATCAAACAGTAGATCAGATGGAGAAATAGATGGGAGCAGGGAATGATTTCATTAATTGAGAAATGGAAAATACAGAAAAAACGAGTCCTAGGAAGATGACTTCCCTCTCTAAAAAGGAGCATTGCTCAACAACAGCAAAAACAAATGATTTCTGAAAGATGCCCCCATCTACCCACCAACCCTGCTAAAATAACAAAACAAAATCAAAATCGTTACCCCTAGTGCCAACTAGATCCATAGGCATAACTAACTCCCTCTCCCATTTTTCTCTTAACAGAATTATTCTAACCATAGCTACACCATGGAATTCCCTGGAGTGCCCCTTCCTTGTTGTTCGGCTAATAGTTTTCTTGGCCCAGGAGTACTCTGATCCATCATCTCATCTGTTATAGCAATGTCTTCATCAATTTCACTCTTTCAAAGTTGGTGATGCAAACATTTCAAATATGAGCTATATGACAACTTGAATTATAGACTGCTTTATTTGAATCATTACAAGCTAGACAGCTCACCAGTTGCACATCCAATGCAATCAAATAGAGCAGGTTTTAACAAAGAAAATTGAGGTGCAGACCCATCCAATTGCTAAAAGAGCTAGCAAGTTGTAAGACCAATATCTCCATGCCAGTCTACATCCTAGAGTTTGATGGAAGCTTCATCCTCTCTGGAGTTTGATGGACGCTGAAATATAACTCAGCCTTGGCAAGCCAACTACGTGGTTCTGGTCCAGAGAACTCTGGCACCTTCACCTTGGGTAGGGACATTGATCCCATTCCAAAAGGATTAGTTCTAATACAAGTATCCAGTTGGGGAGACCTGGGTTGGCCGAATCTTGTGCTGGATTGGATGAAAACTCTTCTAGGTGTCTCATTGTTAGAGTCGGATTCACTATTGGTTTGTTGTTCTTCTATTCCTTCTGCCATGGGTTGCTTTTAAATTTTTTCTGGAGCTTGGCATCCATGTGTTCTAATTTGTCTTCTACAAATTTCTGAAGGGCAGCAATGGATCGTTATATGGCACCGAGAGCTTTTTCATGAGAATCCACTCTAGTTTGTAGGTTTTAACAAAGAAAATTGAGGTGCAGACCCATCCAATTGCTAAAAGAGCTAGCAGGTTGTAAGACCAATATCTCCATGCCAGTCTGCATCCTAGAATAGCAATGCAATCCTACCAGTTGTATTTAGGATGTTGCACAAAAAGCTGATTAAATCTTAAAAAGAAAAGGTCCATATTTACCTTTTCTAATATAAATAGAGATCCCTCCAACAACCAACTAAATGAGCCTTGCAACTATGACCAACCATGCATGACATGTACACATACAATGAAGCATGCATACAGGCTTTGTACAAGATTAGCATACCGATGTACAACACCAATACTCAATAAAAACCCATACATCCCAAGAAAAATATATTAACAAAAATACCACCACCGAAACGAGAATCACAATTCTGCTCTCACCTTGTCTCATAACATACAACTGAATTAAGAAGTTATGGTATATATACATACAATTTTTGGAACCATGCATACAACCATTATAAGTGTTGTCGCATGACAAATCTGATCACAGTGAAAATTTTATAAATATTATGCTCCTGGCTTCTTAACCAAAATAATCCAAATATTAGCATGGAATGTCAATTTTAGCAAATTCTTGTAATTTTGAATTAACATTAACAAATTTAAAAGTTATTGTGTAGTATAGTATTCATTTCATTAAATAGTAAATCATTCTTCATCAATTTTAATCACATTGATGAGGAATATAAAGCCATAGTAGATCATGTTATAAGATTTGTGAAAGTGAGAGATAATTCTATACTTCCATTGGAAAATATACAGATATTTATAATGTATACAAGAGTTAAATTAGAAAATAACAAATCCCTTATAATTAAACTAATTACTCCTATCTAGTAGTTGTACATATTAGTTACAGATATCATAACACTCTCCCTCAAGTTGGAGCATAGATATTGACATGTGGAGTTGAGATCGATCCATCTTCTAACTTTTTCCGAGTAAAATGATAGTCACCTTCTATATGTTTAGTTCTCTCATGAAACATAGGATTATTTACAATATAAATAGCTGCTTGGTTGTCACACCATAAGTTCATTGGTTTAGACTGAACAAACTCAATCTCTCCAAGCAAATGACGTAGCCATATAAGTTCACAGGTAGTTTGTGCCATAGCTCTATATTCGGATTCTGCACTTGATCGGGATACAACACTCTATTTCTTACTTTTTCAAGAAACAAGATTACCCCCAACAAAGACACAATAACTAATGGTAGAGCGCCTGTCTGAAAGATCTCCTGCATAGTCTGCATCTGTTAAACCTTCTATAGTATGGTGACCATGATTTTGATATAAGATGTTACGTCCTGGTGCATCTTTTAAATATCTCAGAATATGTACAACTGCATCCCAATGTGAGGTTCTAGGAGATGACATGAACTGACTAACAACACTTACTGGAAAAGCAATGTCAGGACGAGTGATAGTAAGGTAGTTCAATTTTCCCACAACCTTCCTATACTTTTCAGGATTCTCAAACAAGTCTTCATCTTCAGCTTTCAACTTCACATTTGGTATCATAGACGCATCACATGCTTTTGCCTCAATAAAACCAGTACCATTTAATAATCCAGACAATATTTTCTTTGAGATAAATAGATCCCCTTATGATTGCGAAACACTTCAATTCCTAAGAAATATTTCAATGGTCCTAAATACTTTATTTGAAAGTGAGTCCCAAGGAATGCTTTCAACCTTTTAATTCCAGCTCCATCACTTCCAGCTATCACTATATCATCCACATATACAACCAACAAAATGCACCCAGAACTAGATGATGCAAAGAACACTAAGTGATCATATGCACTTCTTTGTAGGCCAAACTCAATCACAACTGTACTAAATCTCCCAAACCAGGCACGAGGGGACCGTTTTAAACCATACCAAGACTTTCTTAATTTGCACACATTTTCTAACTCCCCATGAGCAACAAAACCAGGTGGTTGCTCTATGTAAAGTTCTTCACTCAAATTTCCATGCAAGAATGCATTTTTCACATCAAATTGATGAAGTGGCCAACTATAATTAGCAGCTAAGAAGATAAATAGTCGAACAGAAGAAAGTTTTGCAACTGGAGAAAAGGTCTCCGAATAATCCACACCATATGTCTGTGCATATCCTTTAGCAACCAATCGAGCTTTCAATCAAGCAAAAGAGCCATCAGGATTCCTTTTAACGGTAAACACCCACTTCCAGCCAATAGCCTTTTTATGGGAGGGCAAAGATATAAGATCCCAAGTATGATTTTGCTCTAAGGCCATCATCTTTTCTTTCATTACAGCCAGCCAACCATCATGAGCTAATGCTTCAGCAAGGGACGTTGGAACAGCAATAGAATCTAAGGAAGCTACAAAAGACTTGGAGGAAGGTGATAAAGCATGGTAAGACACAAAAGAAGAAACAGGGTAAGTACATGTACGTTTACCTTTGTAAAGAGCAATAGGAAGGTCAAGGCTAGCATCTGGTGGTGGTGGAGGATCTGAAGACGAAGCAGGAGCCAGAGGTGTCTCGATAGAATGATGCACACGTCGAGAATAAATTTGACGAATAACAGGTCGAGAGGAAGGAGATACTACCTGTTCGCTGACAGTATAAATAAGAAAATCATCCCCTGAATCACTAGTGGGCGAAGGAGATGACATAGAGAAACCAAAGAAAGGTGTATGTTCAAAAAATGTAACATCAGCAGATACCAAATAACGACCCAAATAATGTGAGTAACAACGATATCCTTTTTGTTCACGAGAGTATCCCAGAAAGACATACTTAAGAGATTTATGATCAAGTTTTGAAACATGAGGTCGCATATCTTGAACAAAGCAAGTACACCCAAAAATTCGAGGAGCAAGATGAACTAAGGTAGATGAGGGAAAAAGAAGAGAATACAGAATCTGACCGTCAAGAACAGAAGATGGCATTTTGTTGATTAGAAAACAAGCAGTAGAAATAGCATCTACCCAAAATATTTTAGGAACCTGCATTTGAAACATTAGTGCCCGAGCAACTTCTAATAAGTGACGATTCTTCCGTTCAGCTGCACCATTTTTCTGAGGGGTAACAATACAAGAAGACTGATAAATAATACCATGTTCAGAGAGATAAGATTTAAAAGAATGAGAAATATATTATTTAGCATTATCACTTCTCAAAATACAGATGGATTTGTTGAATTGAGTCTTAATTTCAGTATGAAAAGCACAAAATATAGTAAACAACTCTGATCAACAGCTCTGATACCATGTGAAAGTGAGAGATAATTCTATATTTCCATTGAAAAATATACAGGTATTTATAATGTATACAAGAGTTAAATTAGAAAATAACAAATCCCTACAATTAAGCTAATTACTCCTATCTAGTAGCTGTACATATCAGTTACAGATATCATAACAAGATTCAAATAGATTGCCAAAACCAATAACCAACATAAATTTTAGGATTATTTTGATCAATTGACTCTTTTCTTGACCTCTAACCTTTCAATTAAGGACAATTCAAAAGGCAAATAAAGGATTATAAGTGTTATGCATCATTTAAATAATTCCTTTACGATGAAGCAAAATGAAATATAGATATGCTAGGCTGCCTCTCGTAAAATAGTCCTTCCATGTCATAACAGCATTGTCTTGAAATCTGTGAGACCAAAACCATGGGATAAACTTTGATAGAACAGCTTGCATAGTAAAATGGACAGTATTCATCAATAATGGAGCTGGAAATTTCCCCAGGTCATCTCCTAAGAGAGTTTTATTATACCTACAAGAAACAAACCAGCACATAGCACAAAGGGAAAACTTAATATATATATTATGATATATTTGCAATCGAAAGGAATACAGATGCAAGGTTGCATTATTATTCAAGTAAATGAACTTACAAGGTCAAAAATGTGCTGAAAATGTACCAAACGAGGATGAAAAACAAGGTCTTCAAGACATCAGCAGCAGAGAAGGGACTTTTAGAGTTTGATGACAACTTCTCGAGATTGCCAAAAGAATCATCACCGTTCTCGATATTATTAGATGAATGTATGTTCTCAGGAGACCCATTTTCAATATCAAATGGCACATAATTCTCCTTTTCTTTTATTCTGCTGTGGGCACTGTTTTCGTGATCCGTCGTATGTATTCTGATTTCATGATCCATGCTGTGTATATTGATTTCTTGATCCATGGGATTACTACCATTAATGTGCGCCCTTCCTTTATGACTTTTCTTATTGATGTCTGTCACCAGTACCTAATTCTCCAGTCTCTCTTATATTTGTTCCAACAGCTGCATCAGAATTCTCTAATCGATGTTCAAAACAAACCGGTGTTTCATCTCAGTGCGGTCGCAAACTGCCGTCGGAAGCAACAGAAAAGTTGCCCCGAGAAAGTCTCGGGTAGGAGAGGAGAGAAGAAAGAAGAAAGAAATGGTAGAAAAGGGAGAGGCGAGGGCTAGGCGGTGATGGTGGAAAGAGTTATTGAAACATAAATCAGCCAATCATTCAAAGCCAGCAGATGTACAACATTTCAAACACATCTCAAAACTCATACAAGAACCCGCGCAATGAAAAAATTCAACAAGATTGAGACTCGTTCCACTGAAACAACAGCCAAATCTTAAGGCCATTAATTAAAAAAAAATATATATATATATATGGAGTATATAAGGAGATCAATATAAGAATCAGCCAACGTAAAGAAACAACAATAACGAGCAAAGAATTCAAAATCATAAGAAAAGTAAAGAAACAATGTAGCATTCAACTGACCTGCAGGTTTGAAAAAATAAACAGAGAAGAAAGAGAGAGATGTATAGTTCTCTATGAAAACGAAGTTTAAATCTGGGAGCTGAGATCTGAGCTTGAATAAAATAAATCGGTACTTGGGCATGCCGTCCTTTCTGGCGTTCGTTAAAAAACCCAGGGCTTGTTAACCCGCACAAAATTAAAAAAAAAAAAAAATCACCAGACAGAAAATAGATATTATTTTTATTTTTATCAATTTTTAAATAAAAAACATAAAATAAATTTTTTTATTTTTCAAAATAAAGAAAACATTAAAAAACTAATAAAATATATATTTTTAATTTTCTGAATAATCTAAATACATATACATACATATATATGCATAACTATATATATATATATATATATATATATAT